>JAQMCX010000015.1:7081508-7103628 GCA_029814765.1 Acanthurus leucopareius
GCTCTCTCTTGCTCCAGTTGTTGTTGAAGCTCCTGGACTCTGATCTGCTCCCTCCTCAGAGCCTCCTCACCCTCTTCAACAGCCAGCCTGAGGAAAAGCATGATGCTTATGTAACTTTGTGCTAATTTTTGTTATATTACAGGAGAGAATATTTGCTTATGTGAGAAAAAACAGATGAAAAAATGGAGTTGTGAAGATTAAACAATATGAGAACAATATGATTATTTAGCAATTAAGTTTGAATAAATCAAAAAATATATATATTCCGCTTAATCAAATCCTGATTAAAAATATGCTTTTTGTCCCTGAAAAACACTTTAATACAATCAATGTGTAATTTTAGCATAAAAATAATAATGAAATAATAACAATAATAATAATAAATAATAATAACAATAGCAACAAAATGCTGTGTACAATCTGTCTTTGTATAATTCAACTCAGGGACATGGTGTTTTTGACTGCTGTTATTCGGTGTGTGTTGAGCACCTGAGTGACTGCATCTTGTTCCTTTGCTCTTGCTGAGTGTCGTGAGCACATTTCAGCTGTTTGTGACTCTCCTCCAGCTCGACCCTCAGCTGGGATTCCACCTGTGCACCAAGCTGATCTCTGTGCCAGGAATCATCCCCTCTGTAGTCAGTCTGAGAGAGAAATTTTAAAAAAAAGAGGAAAATTCAGATATTTAGTCCAATCTCTTTCTTTTCACACCTGAATAAAGCAAAGTGAGTGGTAATATTACAGCATCATGACACTAATTTAGAGCTAAATCTCCTTCCTCTGGATGGTTTTAAAGTCCTCACAGGAACCTACCTGTGTGTGTCTCTGGGCCATTCGACAGAGAAGCTCTCGGAGAGCAACCACAGTCTCCTGCAGCGCCCTCTTCTCCTGCTGCCAGCTCATAGGGGGGTTGGAGGACGATTTGTCCCGGTGGTCCAACATGGTGGAGCTTTCTTCCGCATGATGTTGTGTCTGACTGAGTGAGAAAGTTTTTAAGTCTGAGACATGAGGCTGGGTCGAGGGAGTGGCCCGACGTTGGGACAAAGTGAGGATTCGGCAGCTTTCTTGATACACTTTCTTCAGCAAACCCTGTGAGAAGATGGAGAGAGAAACTGAGTGAAATTCAGTCTTTATGTCAATTATAATAACTGCCAGGTTAAATGAAGCCTACCTGAAGCTCAGGTGACAACAGGTCATCACTGTAGCTCATACTGCCAGCAGCACTGTCTGTGTTAACCGTGGGGTTGATTCCTCGACAGCGGAGATACTCGACAAACTGAGCGTCCAGCCTTTCAGTCTGTTCCAGCTCCACCCTCAGCCTCGCACCCAACTCTGAGCTCACATCTGAAGGACAAAGAATCAAAAGAGTTAACAAGAGAAGTCTTGTGATATTCCATATTTTCCCTATTGTCAACAGTTCAATGAAAAGGCCAAAACCCCCAAACAACCAAGTATCTGTGCAGCCACAGCTTACTAAGTGTCTTCTTTAATAGGTTTCTTTATGCCGTAAAGCTCCATGTTGTTAAAAAACTATAAAAAACACACACTAGTGACCCAAACTGTTGCACTGGGTCACATAATATGAACACTGACACTGTAGTTTAGCAATTTTGCTAACTGGCACATTTACATCTGTGTTTTTTACTCATGATCATCAATGTGCTTCGTCCCTTTGAGTAAATTAATAAATAAAATATAGTTTATTTTGAGTCACTCTAACATTTGTCATCCTGCTGCCTAAAAAAACTACAAAAAAATGTCTACAACAATCATAATTTACTCCTGTTTGAGTTTGTCAAACATCGAAATGCCAAGTCAAAGTATTGAGTGATCCTCAGTCTTTGCTGTTGCATAATTTTTGCTAAATTTACAGCACAGTGCAAAACACAACAGCCGGAGACTTTTCAGAACTTTGAAGACTTTTTGACTTTAATACAATGTCTTTACCAAGCATTTCTATTTCTATTGAAAATCTTAACATACAAATACAGCCTCAACATGAGGCTCAGTGTGTAAACACTCACTGCTGCCGTATCCGTCACTGGCCCATTCTGGTGCTGACAAGGACGAGTTGGAGCCAATGGGAGATGGAGGTGCTGTTAGATCAAGTCCTTCCAACTCGTGCACCTAAGAAATGGTTACGTAATATTTTAACACATTTTTGACCAAATCTGATAAAAAATAAAGGCAAAGTTTGTTAGAAAACTCCTTCCCCCTAAAAAACAGCATGTGAAGTGTCACATACTTTGTCAGTGTCCAGTGAGTCGAGCATGGAGAAGTTGTCGGACGCAGACACGGAGCCCGGGGAGTGGCTGCTCTGCGTGGCTGGATCTGGTGTGATGGTCCTGGAGTGTGGAGGCTCCATCATGACCCTGGGTGAGGTCTTGACGTGCGGAGCATCCAGGCCCGTGCTGTTTAAAGCGCTGATCTCAGACAGGCGTGAGACAAGGACGGAAGTGTGGAGGCGCTCTGGGATTCTGTCTTCGGAGCATTCGAGTCTCCTTAAAACCTCCGGAGAGCTCAGAGACGCTTCATCACGAGAGACGCTCACAGCGTCCTCAAAAGCTCTGTGACGAGTTTCTGACAGATAAAGGAAGCAAAAAAAACGTCAGTCTGAGAACACATTTCTCTTTCTTTGGAGTTTTAGACCTCTAATGAAGCTTTTTTTCTGAGTGGGTCCCTGAGGACGATGTGATTTTTGCTGAGATCTGAACCAAACAACCATGTCCTCTTACATCTACAGAATATAATTTGTAGGCCTGAGCTTCTTTGCAACGCCACAATATTTAAGTTATGACAGTGTATTGTGACATATTTTACATTCTGATACAAGCACACAGCCATACCATCATTTAGATATTACTTTGATTTATTACTCAGCTCACTATAATAAATTTACTACAATAAAATTACAGCAGCTCATAATAGGGACACAGAAAGCAGCATCTCAAATAAACCTAATCACTTCTATGTTGCTGGCATTGATGTGTCATTTGACTGAACTGAATCACAACACAAACAGGAAAGTGTGTGTTTTACGCATCATCAGCACCCACCTTTCTGTGGGTATCCTTGTTGGTGATGATGTGCGTTCTGCTGGTGACACTGCTGTCTGAGCTGCTCTAGTTCTCTCTGCTGATAGGCCAGTTCCTCTTCCTGCACTGCCAGTTCCTCTTGTAAACTTTGAAGTTTTGTCGTCAGCTGCTGTTTGTCGGTCTCCAGGTCGACTATGGCACGTTCTTTAGTCTGACAGAGAGAAACAAGTGACTGTACAACAACTACTGCTTCACAATATATACCTGAGATTCTGTACTTTCTGTTTTGTAGTCTCACCTGTCCTTCCTTGTGTAGTTTCTCGGCTCTTTCTGTGCTTGTATTCAGACTTTGTTTCACCGCGGTCAGCTCTGCCCTCACAGTCTCATGATCTGCCCTCAGACTGGCAAGTTCAGCCTCCTTCTGTCTCAAGGCAGCATCTGCTTTAGCCAAGGTGACCTCAGCATGGGTCTAAGAAGAAGAGAAACATTCTTATGGGCCTCTAACATCAACATGGTGCTTATATGACAAGTTTTCATTAGACTCTGCATCAACATAACCATTTTAAGCTTTGTTTCGTTAACAGTTTTCAAGTTGTGCAGGAAAAAACTGCTAAATCTACTGTGCACGCTTCACAAGAGCAGCAACACAAAACTGCCTTTAAAGTGTTTACAGCAGTTTATCAAGTTCCACAGTCACATGATGTTTATATCTGACTCAGTCTGCGTCTCCTGCCAACTTTGATGCAACGACGGCTTCGCTAAAAACAACAATGAACTCATCGAAACCAGACCGGACTGCAGAAACATGCAGCAGCCCAACATATGCATCACATTATCTCCATGCATTCCTTTTAACAACCACAACTTCTCCTCACCGCATCCTGCCAACGTGGGACGTACAGAGAGGAGAAAATAAAGTGGATCCGAGCTTCAGAAAACAGCAACTAACAAAAGATTTGTCCTCTGCTTCCTCATTTTCATGTCACTTCCTCTGTGTTAGTGGGTTTCTGCCGTCTCAGGACTGACGCCGTGGTGACGTGTTACGGCAGTTTAACTATAAGCAGATGTCCTCTTGTCTGCAGTTGCTAGCGCAGCTGTAAGTTAGCAGAAGGCAGCAGCAGGGTATTTCCTGCCCCCGGCTTGCTGGAGAGAGTTTATCTAAATTATCTGATTTACTCTGCTGACAAAAACCAAGAAGTGCCTTCAAACCTTCAGCACAGACAAGCCTTTTTCTGCTTCTTCTAAACAGATTACAGCCCAGTCAGCATTTTTTTTGGCTTTATAAATTCTCAGCAATGTATATTTAGAGATATAACTGCAGTTTTTAAGGAGTCTCTGATATTCAAGGCCTATTTTACTACTGTGTTCATAAACTACTTATGCAAAATACATTAAAAACATAAAAAAATAAGGTGATTAATTCATATCTTAAATGGGTTATTTTCTATTTATTCCACTTTATTAAAATGCATCATTTAATAGAGATGTGACCAATGGGTTGCAATCCAGAGTTCTTGAAACTTTGGTTATATTTTAATCTTGACTTGTGCTTAAAAACCTTAAAAAACCACACAGTTCACTGTGGATCATGCACTCACCAGCACCTCCTTTTGAGCCTCTTCTTCACTGGTTGCCCTCTCATTGAACTGAACCGTCAGGTCCTGGATACGAGCTCTCATTGAAGTCACTTCCTGTCTGAGCCTTTCAATTTCCTCCTGAAGTTGGCGCTCCCTCCTCCTCAGCGCCTCACGTTCGGCGAAAAGCTCCCCCTTCACAGTCTCCAGGGTTTTAACCTTCGTCCTTTCCTCAGCGACCAGTTCCTCCATGTCTGTCACCTCGGCTCGAACCTCCTGGACTTGCCTCTCCAGAGTGAGGCTGGTTTCTCTGAGGACTTCCATTTCTGTTTTCATCTCCTGCTCTTTTGTTCTCAGAGTCTGGATCTCGTTCACACGCTCCTGATCTTTCTTTTGGAGTTCGGTTATCAGTGAACTAAGGTGGGTGCTCTTTTTGTGCAGAGCGCTCATCTCATCAGCTTGAATCTTGCAACTGCTCCTCTCCTCTTCAGCTAATTTCCTCTTCTTCTTTTCCTCTTCAATCTGGGCTTTGACCTCCGCCAGCTCAGCCTCTTTATTAGCGAGGAGAACTTGGAGTTCATCTGCCTTTTCCCTCTCAGCTTTCAGCCTCTTTCCAAACTCCTCCCCATGTCCTCTGTACTCTTCCTCTTGGTTGAGCAGCAATCGCTCCAGTCCTTCTTTCTCCGCCACCGCGGTCTCCAGCTGACTCTGAAGAGCCTTGACGTGAGATCGGAGGGAACGAGATGAGGCTGAGTGAGTCAGACTGAGCTCTTGCTTCAGGCTGTTTGGCTCTCCTCTCCTCTCCTGCTCCTGGACGGCGTAGTGGTGAGGTTCAGGGCTGGGAGTCGGCGAGGGATTGATGCTGTCGCCGTCCTGAGAGTCGCTGACTTCATGCAGGTTTGGACCTAATGTGGCGAGCTCTGCCTGCAGTGTGCTGATGACCTCATGGAGGCGCTCCTCTTCTTCCTGTTTGTCCTCACGCACCCTCATGATTTCAGACTGAAGGTGTTCTACCTGTGAGCGAAGTTCCTCAAGCTCGGCCTCCAAAACCTTTTTGACATAAAGATCAAATCAGTAAATCAATTACATTTTTTAATCAAAGCCACATAAACTTTGGGGACTACTGCACTGATTCTGACCTTGTTGCTCCTGGCGTTTTCCAACTCCTGCTCCAGTTTTTGAATCTCATTGCTGAGATGGTCGATCTCCTGATTCTTCTCCTGGAGTAACGCTGAGGGGAGGGCTTCGGTCTCCGGGTCCTCCACCTCACTCTGCTCCTCTTTCTCCTCCCTGAGTACGGTGAGAGCAGACACATTCTCCTGCAAGCAGAGTTTAACAAACCATGAATCAGAGAGTTAATTTTTAAGGTAAGAATGGTCATAACATTTAAAATAAATACTACATAAACATATTAAACTTTTAAGGAAGAAGGAAATTTTTTTCTAGGGGGTTTCAAATGGATCAATAAAATAATATAAATACATCATGACAGGTACTAGAGGTATATATCATTAGGTTTTCTTTCTCTTGAGCCGTTTTTTTATGGATTTTTTTACAAAACAGCTAAATAAAACAGAAAACATTTGGTACCATAACAAAGCATCACTTACCTTGAGGGCAGCAATCTGCTCTTTAAGCTCGCTAACATGAGCTGCATTCTGATTGGTCAGAACTTTCAGCTGCAGTGTGAGGTGTTTAAGTTCGACCTCTTTGATGCTCAAGTCCCTCTGCACATTGTCCAGCTGGCCTTGCAGGACTTCAACCTAAAGACATGACATTAATTACTAAATCAAGAAAGTTCCTATTTTTACACCATTTCTTTCTGTGGTGGCTTAAAAATATGAGCTGTATTAGGTTTCTATCACCTGTGTTAGCTCTAAAAAGGTGGATCAAGTTGAAATAACCATTCATATTTGTCAAAATAAGTGTTAGAGCAGCCAAATGCTTCAAACAACCACCACTCATCATCACAAATGATCTTATCCATCATACACTAACTCTCTCTAAAATCCTACAGACCTCTTGCTCTTTGCTGTTCAGGCTCTGCTGAGCAGCATCCAGAGCATCCCTGAGCTCCTGGGTGGGGTCACGCGTGTTGTCAAGGTAACAGTGTCTCGTCTCATCCAGTTTGGACTGCAGGGCGGAGATCTGGAGCCTGTTGGACAGCTGCTGTTGCTCCAGGGCCTGTTTATCCTGTAGAATTAGCACATTTATGAGGAAAAAGGACGCTCAGGATCACACGGTTGTTTCAGTGATTTCAGGTTTTCACAGAAGAAAGTTTAAAATCTGCTTTTCTTACTTGTGTGAGCTCCTGTTCCCTCAACTTTGCTCGGTGAAGCTCTTGTTCCAGCTGACCGACAGATCGACTGCTCTCAGCGCTGTTGAGCAGAGCTTGTTCAAGCTCTCTGATTCGTCCGGCTAGCTTGTCGATCTCCTCGTTGTGTTCTGCAAGGTCGCGCTGGGCTTGCTGATTGGCTGCGAGCAGAGTGGCGTGGTCCTCTGTTTTGTCTTTGATGATAGTTTGTAGATTCTCAACCTGCCGAAACACAGAGGGGGCAACATTTTGTGATAAAAAGCTCTGGCAGTTTTAATCAAGCAGGAAGGGATTTAGGAATAGAAAACTACATGAGAGATGAAAAAGCCATTCCAGGTCTGCAGCCACTGGTACCAAACACTGAAGTTAAGCCATTCCAGAGAGCAGTGACGTGTGTGACAGATGAATGAAGTGCGAAAAAGAAGCGAATGAATATTAGCAAACGGATGATGAAAATGGGAACGAACAAAGAACTCATGACACATGAGGACTAAGAATCTATGGATGATGGCACAGGAATAATGATGCATAATACACACCATGCAGAGGAGTCAGAGGAGCTAAGAGAAGTTTGCTACAGTCAGATTTCATACCTGCAGAGCCAAGTCCTCAAACTACAGCGATCCGATCGGCACAGGGATAAACACATGGCACAAGTCAGGCTCGTTTGCAAATAAACAACGCATTCATCAATTTAACCTGAGTTCATTACTACATACACGTCAGTTAATTGGTTCATAATCCCGTTAGCAGTTCATTAGACTCCCAAACACATTAAAAACACATTAAAAACACACACAGCAAATGCAGTGCACTTGTTCTATCTTTATATAGAAATGGGAACATTTTGTTTGTTAAAATACCGTTAAAGCATATTATCTTATTAGATGTTACTGTATGTATTTGCTATCAAATGAACGGGTCTCACCCTGTGTCCTTTGCTGTCCACACTGACTGTCTGTCTGAGTTGAGCCTCCAGCCTTCGGATCTCCTGCTGGAACTCGTCTCTCTCGTGTTCACGCTCCACAGCCTGCTCCTGTGTGCATCCAAACAAGTCATGTCAAAAACTTTATGTCAAAAACTGTGTTCGCTACATGAAGCAACATGAGAAAATGTTTGTGACACTCGAATACCACAAGAATAGAACATACAGTGACAGTAAAAGATCATATTTGCAAATGTGGGTGTTTAGACAACTACATGTGAAATGTAAAACAAAAGAGCAGATTTATGAAGAATTACACTTAACATCAAATAAGAAACCTTCAGCCATTTTTTCAAAAACTATAAAATCTCACCTCAATAAACTGCCGGTCGTGTTTCAGCTGTTTCTCCAGGGCTTGGACCTGCTGGTTGAGGTCTTCAGTGTGGGTCTTGTGGTGCTGCTCCGTCTCCAGGCCCTTTGTTTCCTGCTCATCCAGCTCTCTTTCCAGGGCTCTGAGGCGCCGCGACAGGGAGCTGTGGTCCTTCTCCGCCTGCCGCTGCAAGTCCAGCTTATCCTGGGACAAACGCTCTGTCTCTGCCAGTAGAGCTTAAAAGAAAAAAAGAAAAAAAAGAGAGAGAGAAAGATTAGGGCATTTTTCTGGATGTAATCCATCAATATAGAGGAATTACAGAAAAGCAGGAAAAATGTTAGGAGTTTAAGATGCATAGCTGTTACATTTTCTGTGCCTTTCCTCCTGAAAAGACACTGAATGCTCTTTGACAGCTCTGAGCTAGAGCATCGTGTCAGAGGCAGAGATGACACAGCACTCAAAGAGGCTTTGCTCCAAGTTACTGCCAACGGTAACGTTTCAAACAGCAATCTCACACGGCACTGCAAATATACTGCATCTCCATCCCCCGACCCCTCATCACAAACTCATACTCCACTCTGACCCACAAACCTGTATCTGCATCTAAATCGAGCCAGTTGCCTACGGAGAGAAGACACATCTGAGCACAGACGTTGCATAAGGATGATGTCAAGCTCACTAAAGAGGTCATGTAGCGTTTTTATGCAGGCGGAGATGTTTGATTTCATGATTTCATGATTTTGCTCTGACTCCAGTCACCTTTCTCTCTCTCCCCCAGGCCGGCGGACAGATGCTCCTTCTGGCGCAGGAGGAGTGTGTGCTCCTCACTGAGCTCTTGGTGCTTCTGTCTGAGGCCGTCCAGCTCTGGAGTGAGGCCCTGCATCTGGTGCAGCTTCACCTTCAGGTCCTCCAGCTCCTCCACTAGTCTCTCCTCTTGCGCCTCCTTCTGCTGCAGCGACTCCTCCAGGACTGCCTTCTCAGCCACGTAGCCGTCCAGAAGCCCTGAACACATCACGCGACATCAAAGAGTTCATGCAAAAGGAAAAAAAAGAAAAAAAGAGGTTCTCATAATTAACAACAGAAATCACACAGTGATGTCTAAACTTTGGAGCATCAGCAGGGGGGGAATGCATGTTCACAGTCACTGGATTAACCGCTGTAACTTGGCAGATGAGCCAAGCGAAGCGGAGCAAATGAGGACGCCGGGCTCACCCTCCGCCTTGTGCAGCTCCAGCTGTAGCTGACTCTTCAGCTTCGCCTCCTGGTTGAGCTGCTCCAACAGGAGCTTGTGCTGTTCAAGGAGATGGGCAGAGTCTTCTCTGCCCTGGGAGAACTTTTTCTCCAGAGAGAGGTGGACATCATGAGTCTGCTCCAGCTGGAGGAAGAGTGAGAAACTCATGATGCTCTGACAGGAAACAGCACTTTAAAACAGAAAATGTGAAAGGTCTGTACGTTCTTTACCTGTTTGTTGGCCTGGTTGAGCAGCTCCAGCAGTGTGTCGACAGTGTGACGCAGTCTGCTGCAGGCGTTCAGAGCTGCTTCTTCTCCTCCAGGACTCATCTGAGTATCTGAAACCAGCAAGCTCTCACAGAGCATGTGAGTGAGCTCCAGGTCGTCTGAAGACAAGTCTGCAACTGAAATACCTACGGAAGAACAAGGCAAAATAAACCGGTGCAGTGATGCAAACATTTTATTATACATATGAGTAAAGTAAAGAAATTATTATATTAATCTGTATGTTTATCCGTATTTCTAACAAGGAAATGTGATCTGGACTGGAGCAGAAGACTCGTGGTTTGCGCTGAAGAACAAAGTGACCTGCAATTTCAGTGTGAATCTATCAGACGCAAACAGACCTGATTCTTTTCCATCTTTGTTCTCCGCTGAGCTCCTCTGAAGGGTCGACTGCTCAGATGTTTTGGCACCGGCACCAATTTTCTGTCCAATCAGGTCCTCAGTTGCTATGGTGGCGCGAATCATCTCAATCAACACCTTCCTCAGCTTTTCATTGGCCTGGTCCAGTTTACGTCTGGGGAAAAAGGCAAGTTAACACAGAGGGCGATCACATACCAACAAACAAACATGACTGTTTTGGGTGATTATTTTTCCCCATTCAAGTAAAAACAGATGTTCACAAACAAGAATTTAATTTTTAGTTTAAAAAATGGGAATATAAGATAAAAAAAAGTAGGGAGGAGGAGGTCAAACAGGATCCATCACGGTCCATAGCTGCAGACATAACCAAGTACCGCATTAACTAGCAGTATTTGACTTCTGGCATGTAATTTTCAACATAATCACATGTTAAAAAGTGAAAAATTCACCTCGCAACTACTGATGTTCACATGAAAAAAATGCACATAGCACAGAGCATCACTCACCTTTCCTCTTTAGCCGTCTGTAAGTCCTCAGTGAGCATCTTCAGAAGGTTGCCTCCCTCCTGACTCTCGCGCTCCCGTCGTTGGAGGAGAGTATCCAGAGTCTCCATCTCTGCTCGCTTCCCCTGTAACTCTCCCTGCAGACAGCCAACTTCTGCCCGCAGCTGGAGCGAACAAACAGACAGATACACAAATCTATTAACTGCCCATCTCCAATCTGTGCTATGACTTCTTTAAAAACTACCATGTGAGAGCCAGAGAGCAAAGAAAGAAGTGATTGACACTTAATAATGGTAAGTTTAAAACAAAAGTAATTCAATTAACATCTAAAGACAGATTCTCTGCCAGCTAATTCTGTTTGTTCATAAAACACCAGATTGTCTGTAACAAAGAAACAACAAAATAACATGGCCACAGTCATCCCATCAGTGCGAAGAACATGACAAAAGCAGAAGAAATGTTGGAGGAAATCAAAACCAGATGTTAACTGTCAGACAAAACCCTCTTATCCAGAGAAAACAGCCGCTACCTTCACCTAAAAAACACGTCCAATACATCCACTTTCAGACAAAAAACAACATTCCTACTCCTCTAACACCAGCGTACAGCTTACATGCACACGCACATACCGGCTGTAATCAGCGGGCATCGCTGGCAGAGACGCTCCTGTGAAGTGCCAAGTCAGGGAGGGATTGAGGCGAGCAAACGTCACTGCTAAACTACCAAAAGTCTTTATCAGAGTTTTCTAACATGTCTGCCCTTTTTCTTACCTCTCCTTCCTCTACCCCCTCATTCTCTCTCTCTCTCTGCCCTTTCACTACATCTTCCCTCTCTTTTTCCCTCTCTTTCACACGTCCTCCAATCAAACATGTCTGTTCTGCAGCCACCTGCATCAACAAAACAATACTGTTGCCCTGACAACAGCACCCTCCCAACCCCTCTTGAGCGTCTCTTTGCTAACCGTGTGTATGTGTGTGTGTGTGTTTGTGTGTGTGTGTGTAGGTTTTAATATCTCACTACAAAGCCAGGCAGGTGCTGAGGTAATACATGCAGATGGTAACACATGTATACGTGTATGAGGCTTTTTTATGTTGATTTTGAATTATGTATTTAAAGAGATATTATAGGTAAAAGAAGGAGAAATTAAATATTTAATTACAAAGTGTGTCCTTGACAGCCAAAAACTGCTTTTTGGAAACACATGTTCAGGCTGTGAGGAGGTGAAGTGAACACTTTGTTAGTGACAAAGGGGAAAATGAATGATTAATATGAAAAAAACGGTACGCTTCACATCTACAAAACAATCAACTGACAAAATAAAAATCTGATTCAATGACGAATGCCCACAACAAAGTCCTGAAGCCCAACATTATGTCTTAAATGTTGTGTTTGAACCATAAGATGTCAAGTTTATTATCACCTCAGATGAGGAAAACAGAAAATCTCAACAATTTAGAATCAAAAATTGTGTAATTTTATACATTTTGCTTGAAAAAAATTCCAAAAACATTGATTTATCAAAACTGTTTAAGACCGTTTGTGGACTGATTGACCAACTAATCATTTCAGTTCTACTGCGTGCTTTCACCAAGAGAGCACGACCAAACGACACACACAAACGAGAGATTAGCGTGGCGATGCATTGATATGATAATCTCTTTAATAAGATGTAATCCTGTGAGAGGGAAAGAGGAAAATGTAGCTTTTTTTCCCTTCACTCTTAATTCCCAGACCTCCTATTTTCTGCCGACCGTTCAGTCTCTACTGTAAGTCACTGTGTCGTTTCATTAGAAGATCAATTTTGAACTACAACACCCATGACACAACATATTCTCTTGTAGCTTGCCTTTAAAAACACTAGCCTTGGTGAGGATTTCATGTGTGTATGTGTATGTGTATGTGTGTGTGTGTGTGTGTCTGGTACCTGGGCCACCACAGCATCCAGCTGCTGCAGCTGTGCAGTGAGCTGGCTCATTTTGCCCGTGTAGCTCCGCTCCTTCTCCTCCTGTTCGGATGTGAAGCTCCGCCTCAGGTCCTCAAGCTCCGCCTGCTTCTGCTCATCGAACTCCGTCTTCAAAAAGGAAGCAACGGTGTTGGTCACATCAATTAAAAGAAGCAGATCACCATCGTAAAAAGCCTGTAGTGTTGGTTTTATTTGTTCCTTTGACCATGTCTCGCTGGATTATGGCTGACTACGGACTTGCACATTTTAGATCCTCAAATGCTAAATGTCTGGGGAAAAAAAAGTACCTTCAGCCTTAAAACCTTCTGCATCAGAGGATAAAAAGCTTAGATCCCTCCATTTAGCTACTGTTCAATACAAACGTACGAAACCTCCAGAAGATTCAGAAAACAGAGAGAGAGAAAGACGGACAAGACACTTCTCTCCATATATGATGGAAGGATTATGTGCAAACTGGGTTTGAACAAAGCTCCAGTGGGATGGAGTCCAAGAGAAAGAGCTATCCCTACGAATGAACTGGTGCAGCTGGGGCTTAGAGAGGGCAATGCCATAACACACACACACACAGAAACACACACACACAAGCTCTCAATAATCCACAGCTCTTACATAATGAAGATTCAAACAGACACCGAAAGTCAAATAAATGCTCAAGATAAAATGAGCGAGATCAACATATTTTTCCCATTAAATGAATGTTATACACTGGAATATGGCTGCAGCAGTGGTGCATAAATATATTTTTTTTTAATAAAAGGATGCCTGATTATTATTCACACTATCATTTATTTCCTCATCATTCATACATTCATTCATGTTTTTTTTATTTTACCTTCACTTGATTAATCCTGTCCTGCAGTCTCTCCTCTGATTGGACCTTGAGGAGCTCCACCTCTTCCAGGAAGTGCTGGCGTTGCCTTGATGACTCTTCTTCGAGCTCCCTGCGACACGCCTCCAGTTCTCGTGCAGAGACGCCCTTCAGCTCCTGCAACCGACACATGTCGCTCAGTGTTGTTCTCCATCCAGACTTCAACACATGGCAGTTTTTCTCCAGCACATCATGCTGTTTTCAAACATTTTAGCTGTGTTGTCTTCATCTAGCGCTGAAAACAGCAGTGCTAGGCTGTTTCTGCTCTCCTATATATGACCCATTGATGTGTTGGGCAAGGTAGCTGAAAAGCTTTTGTGAATATACACACACAAGGTGCATGAAAAGAGATGTGTGACAGTCTCTTTTTGGTGGAAATGAGTCTCAATAAAAATTATATTTTTTGATGCCAAAATATCCAGCTGGTCAAATGGTCACATTCATAATACTTCTCAGAAAAAAATCCAAATAAATACTGTGTGCTTCTACACACAAATGGGCCATTTGGGCCAAAAGGATGAACAATAACTCTGTATAATCCTTTTACTAATGGGCCACAAGAGCCAGGGTGTAAAGAACTCAGCTGAACACTATTAAAAATAGAGCACAAATTTATTTTGTAGAAGACGCCAGATGACACACACCTGTAGCTGAAGCTGGTGCTGTTCGATGAGTCTCTCCTTCTCAGCAGTGTAGGTATGTGAGAGCTCCTGAAGAGCAGTGCTGTGCTGCTGCTCCATTTCTAAGACCTGGGAAAGCGCACAGGATGCAAAGACAAATAAGATCTTGCTCACCACTAAAACAATATTAAATTGCAGAAAGCAGGTTGAAAAGTCAACATGAACCATGTGCCTGCATGTCTGAATCACTTCACCAACACCAACACTAAGGAAAATGAGTTTTATAAAATCCAGCTGCAGTGCATTTACAGCCAACATCTTCTCTCCAACATTTATATTCAACAGCTGTCAAGGAAATTAATTTATTCAATCGTTTAACACTTGCATGGAGGTTTGCAATGGATAGGATCCTTTATTACAGATTAGCTGTGATGTAATGTCACGTGAAGTCATTTTATTTAATATAACATAAACAAAATACTTTGATTTCTTTTATACCCTCAATAGAATAGGGTACTTCATCACATAAATACAAACATAAAGAAACATAAATGTCTAATATAACTGAGACGTCAACAGGATATTGTCTTTAATTACACACAATTTGATATTTGTGCTTTTCAAGAGATTAAAACAACTAAAGTGGTGTGGATCACTGTTTAAATACCTGCTTCTTGAGTGTCTCCAGGGCTCTGCAGTGTTCAGTATCTAAGGCCTCTTTCTGAGCAGCCAGCTCCGTCTGACAGAAAGATGATCAATAATGAAAAATGTACCAATAACATCAACTAATCAGCTAAGAATCAGCTGTAATCAGTTATCTGTATTTTTTTGTTGGATAACAATTCAGTAACTGTTTACCAAATGTAAGACAGAGACCGAGCAGCCATCTTTCCTTCTCACCTTGTGGACGTGGCTGAGCTCTGCTGCCATGGCACTAAACTTCTCTATGTGCACTTTGGCCAGCTCTTTCCTCAGATCCTCCCTGATGGACAGCTGCTCTGCGGCGTGACGCTCCGTCATCTGCTTATGATCGGACTGCTGGTGATTCAGGTCTTGACGATGCTTCTCTTCAAGGTGCGCCATCTCGTCGCGCAGTTTCTGAGTTTTAAAAGGAAAAAAAAGACATTCAAAAGGGATAACGAACAATTCAAACAATGGCAGCTTTGTGTGCTCCTAAAGAATTTTTAAACATTGCTTTCATAGAGTTTGCCTGTGTTTTAATTGCTTAAGAACTGTGTCCTTACTTGCACTTCCTTCAGGTACGTGGCCTCCAGAGTGTCCATATTACCCAGCATCCTCTTCTCCAGTTGATCCCGCTCTTCCTGATGTTTCCGAGCTAACTCCGCTTCCAAAGCTTCCAGCTGAGCCTGATTGGCCTCCTGAGAGACGGCCTCCAAACTTTCGAGGTCTGCCTTTCGTTTCAAACTGAGGCTCGCTTCCAAGGCAACAAGCTCGGCTTTGTGTTTGGATTCCAGCTCGGCGGCCATAGCTGCGAGCCGATCGCTGTGACTGGCACTGAGTGAGTCTAGTTGTGCTTTGTGTTTGGCATCGAGTGTGTCCGTCTCTTGGGAGTGTTTGTTCAGAAGTGTTGCTCTCTCATGTTCCAGCTCAGTCTGATGTTTGTTTTTGAGCTCCGTGAGAGAGACTTCCAGTTTTTGGGCTAAACTCTTTTCCAGAACTTCTTTTTCCTCCTGGAACCTAAACACACAAACAAGAGAAACGACCCAAATTAGTTAAAAATGGAAGGCTATTTTAACGGTCCTAAAGATGAAACTGGAGGCGTTTTTGTTATGATTCAAGGAAACCACGATGGCAGTACCATAGTTGAAATTTCAATAAAGGCAATTTATGTCACAACTTTAAAAAAGGACTGTTGTGGACCATTTGTCTCAGCTGTATCACTACCTTTACTGCGACACAATCAACAGAAAACTAACCCACAGTAGATCTGATCTGTTACTAGTTTCTCACATATAATAGGATTTTCTGATTTTCTCTGTTTTAATGAAAACTGAATACCTTTATCATAAAAGCAACCAATAGTAATATACCATTAATAAATTTGTAAAGAGCATTATCACTCTTTATCTTTTTATATTTTAGAAAATACATAAAAGAAGAAGATTTTAAGGATTAAATACATAAAATAAATAACATATAATTAGTAGATGCAGCCATAATAAACTATCTGCACTCCTTCAGGTCTATTATCCTCTTTAAAAATAAAAAGAAAGAAGGAAAAATCCACACAAAGAATATGTGAAAATTATTTATAAAAACCAAACCCAAACTACTTTTATAACAATACAAACATGACTCATGTTTCGGGGACTAACAATAACACTCAGGCTACAGTGAAGACCTGAAGCCTTGATAAGCTCACCTCTCCTGGGCCTCCCGTAGCTTCTGCTCTCCCTGCTCCTGGAGGACAGCACTGAGCTCCTTGATTTCAGTTGCCATGCAGCTCTTTTCCCTTTGCAGCTCATTGTGATACTGGGTCTCTAGTTTCTGCCTCACTATTAAGACCTGTGGGCCTTAAGGACAAACAAAACGTGTTACAAGCTGATTAAGAACTGCTACTTGTTGTATAATGTATTCTTGTTCCAAAGCTTATGATCTGACAGGAAGCTACCGTGAACCAACATCAAGCTGTCATCCCATGTTATCTTACTCTCATCACTGTCCAGTGCAGCCTGCAGAGCCTTTAACTTCTCTGTCTCCTCGTGAAGAGCTTTTTCAAGGCGCGCCCTCTCCTCCTCCGCCTCTTTGTGGATGTTTAATCTCAGGGCAGAGAGCTCAGCTTTGTGCTTCTCTTGGAGCTCCTCCCTCAGCCTCTTCACCTTTTCCTGCACATGCACCTTCTCCTCCTTCAGAGCTTGCTCAAGAAGAACAAGCTCCCCAGCAAACTCCTGTTTCAACTGTACGATTTATCAGATATACATTGCATAAGTAACATGGGTTTAAAAATATTCCATAGTGTGTCATAGTGTACATATTTGTTCTTTACATTTATAGCATGCAGACTTATAGATATCAGGATGTACCTTTTGTGTGTTCCTTTGCATTTCAGCTTCATGTTGTTTACTCGAGGCAGCCAGTCTGCTCTCCAGGGTGTTGATGATGGTCAGATTTGTCTGCAGCTCCTCAATGTGACACCACATCTTCTGCTCCACCTCCACCTAATTAAAATGACCATAATCCTGCATTATATTAAACTCCATAACCGTACTGTAAATCCTGTGGTCAGATGATCGTTCCTCACCTCAACCTGCCTTGCTGCCTCTAAACGCACTCTGTTCAGTTCTGTTTAAAAAAAGAGAGAAGTTATTAAACTAAAGCACCTTTTCTATATCAAACATCATAGGTTTATATGTCATAATGTGTGTGTGAAGTACCTCGTAAGTGACGTTCAGAGAGTTTGGCTCTGAGCTGCTCCAGCTCCAGCGCGTGACGAGTCTTCATCTCCTGCAGCTCCTCATAGTAGTGATCGGTGAGGTCAGAGCGCACCTGATGCACAAGTAATCACATAAAAACAAAGTAAACAAGAGAGAAGAGGCCAAAACACTCAATCAGAGCTGCACGTTTGAAAAGACGCAGGCAACCCTCTCTGCCTGCGTCTTTCCAACGCTGGATTAGAGGGAGCTGTTCCACACCATTTCTGTCATTTTCATTGGTCAGCTGCTCAGACTGAAGAAGGAAGCCAGGGTTTGAACTTCCTCTGGCTCTGTAGAAACAGCTTTGTGGAAACAGGTACAATAAAGATTGAAGGACTGAGTTTGGATCTGACCTGTTGCACTTCTTCCTTTAAGGAATGAGCCATAGAAGATCGCAGATTGGCAATTTCTATTTTGTGTTTCTCCTCCAATTCAATGTGCAAAGTGTCAAGAGCTTCCTGGATGAGACATAACATGATGCTTAAGACATCTGAGATCCAGATCACACGACAAATTTACCCAATTATGCAAAAAACTGACTCCATTGTTTTGTGAAACCTGAGCTGGAGCTCGTCAAAATTTTAAGCAACTGTTGCAAATTTCAAAATGCTCCAACAGAAAATCTATTTACCAACAGCTTTTCTTTAAAATGTCTTATACAATTAATTTTCTGACTTTATATATGCACACCTTGTGTTTCTCCAGTTTGAGGCTGGTATCAGAAAGCACATGATCTTTATCCTCCTCATCTTGGCCTTCAAACATAAAACTGAAAAAGAACAAAGACACTGACGTTAAAAGAATAATTTCCAGTTTTTAATATTGTTAATCTGTTCTTGCATACAAACCTGCTGTCTGTGGTTTTCAGCACAGATTCCTCCAAGGCTCCTTCCACCAGCCTGAGCTGGAGCAGAGCGATCTCCTCTCTGTAGTTTTCCTCTGTTACTCGCAATCGCTGCTCAAAGTACCTAAAGGAGGGTTAGGATAAATACGTATCATTTGCACAGAGTCAGTAAAGCATAAGGAATAACTAACAATCTGCTCCCAACACAAGTCACACTGTGAGACCAGAATTTGAATAAAAGTTTCTATTCCAACGTAAAATTGCAAATATTAACAGGTTTTAACGAGAATAACTGTTTCCAGACCGTGTATGACTGTGCCTTCATGGCTGTTTGTGCTCTCATACCTCCTCAGGCTTTCCAGCTCGGCCTCGTTCTGTTCTTCGATTTCCCGTTTTTGATCATTAAACTCTGACTTCAGGCGCTCGATTTCATCAACACGAGATGAGCGAGCGAGCAGCTGCTCCTTCAGCTCTGCGAGGGAGGAAAGGGGGGTAAAGCGCAACAACGAAAAAGTAAGATCACAGCGACTGCAAATAAACACAAAAGGTGGAAGTCTGTGTACAATTTCTAATGTTTCTTATCCTGTTTGTCATATTACTTCAAAGACAACAAGCCTTTTAATAAAGTGACATTTGTCCACACCTTTTATTTGCTAAGTCTTTGATATTAAACAAATGCATTACATTAAATTACAGCATAAAAATACAGCGGATGCCACGCTGGTAAATCAATCTCACCTCCCAGCTCTTGCCGATTAGTCCTCATGCTCTCCAGCTGGGTCCACAGCTGACCCACTTCTTGTTCTGAGCTCTGCTTCAGCAGGGTCTTCTCCTCCTGTAGGCGCAACACCTGGTTCACAGGAGAGGAAAAACAGTTTGTAATTTTTTGTGTTGGTGCTAGCTTAGACATGACATGCAGCGACTGCTCCTCATGTTTGCAAACACAAAGGTCAATTTTAGTTTCTCCTCTCCGGCTCAACTAGACTGAGCGAGCAGCGACTGTTAAACAAGCCGAGGAGTGAAAGAGGAGAATGAAGCAATCAAATAAAGAATAAAATGTTATTTTCTGATTGTGACATCATGTGATAATGAAGAGAGACAAGACAGTGATGTAACCTCTTTGTGTGAACAGACTCTGCTGCACAGTTGCAGTATGTCATAGGTGATGATTGGGGAGATTACATTTTTATGTGCCTACACCTTGTTTTTGTGAATATCTGACATATTATACCTAAAATGAGTAAATATCTATATACTAACACTATAAGTTATGTGAATCAATATGCCTGAGGGTCTGTGCACTGAAATGAGGCATAAATGGCAGCGTAGTTTTATGTTAACGTGTTTTTACATGAACTCACTTCTTGCTGCAGTTGCTGTTCCTTCTCCTCTAGATGGAGCGCTTGATGCTCTTTTTCCTGCAGCACTGCAGCATGACTGGAAACCGACTCCTCAAGAGCACCTAAGCAGCATGGACAACAGGGTGAGCAAAGCAATAAAAAAAAATTACATAAAAGTGAACACAAAATACACAGAATAACATGCATGGTGTGATTCAATAGATTATTGACAGACATAAATTAGCTAATCTTCAAAACAATGACTGCTATTAGCAAGTCAGCATGATTGTCTGTTGCTGTATTTACTATTTTATTTTGACAGATTAATAAAGATTAAAATATGATGCCAGTTTTCATTATTAGAATGCTAAATTAGGGGAGTTGTGCAGTCTCACTGGTAAGGTATGTATGGACTGTGAAGGAGGGATAGCTAAAAGGGTTATAAAAGGATGCCACTCACGGGCAGCAGCATCTCTGTCGGCCCTGGCTTGTTTCAGGCTCTCCTCCAGTTTTTCGCTCTGCTCCTTACTGGAAGTCTGGAGCTCCTCCAGCCTGGCCCATGACTCCTGCAGCTCTGACTGGGTCTGGGACAGAGCCGCCTGGGCTTCGGTAAGAGCTTTGTTGGTTTGAGCGAGAGAGGCCTGAGTGCTGGAAAGCTCTGTCTGAATGGCAGTGAGGCTGTTCTGGGTCTCTGAGAGAGATTTTTGGAGGTTTGACTGGGTGCTTTCAGTGTCCTTATCCCACTGTGACCTCAGAGCCTGAGGAAAAAAAGAAAATAAGAGCAAAATGAATTTAAAGATATAATCAAAATGAATTAAATATGGCACAACTTTCAAAATGTGCAAAAAGAAATGGCAGCAGAGATGTTTAAATAACTTAAATTAGCCTTTTAACATTTGTATAACCATTCTTAAAGCTTGACCTGTATTTCTTTGGCCTGCTTTTCCTCCATGGCAGCTCTCTCCTGAGCCGCAGAAATCTCCCACTGCTGCTTCAACTCATCTGAGCATGCATATAAAAAAAAGAAAGAAAAAAAAAAGAATGAAAAGATTAACTCACATCAGAGAATTTGAAGGTTACATCAGTCCTTATGTTCTACTTCTTCCTGAACAAGCCTCTAAAGAATGAGGTTGATTCACCGACTTACGTAATGATACAGATGTTGAGTGCACCTGAGGGCAAGCATGGGAAAAAATAAATAAAAAAAGGCACTCACTCATGTGCTGTTGGTGCTGTTTGTGTTGTTTCTCCTGCTCCTCCTGGTTCTGCTGTCTGATCTGATCCAGTTCTAATTGAAGCTGGGCCTGCAGATGAGTGCTATCCTGGGCAAACGTCTCCATCATGGAGACCTGAACCTTGGTCTCTTGCTCCTGTTGCAAGTTGACCTGGGAGTGCTGGGACATGTGGATGTTGGTCAGGCTCAGACGCAACGCTTCCAGCTCGATGGTCTTCTCGACCTGAAGTAAATGAAGTGTAAGGTTTGGTTTGTGTGAGTCTCGTGGTGACTGCATGCTAGAGAAGAGGCGTGGGTTACATTTTACATGTTTATCTATATTTTAGGCATTTAGCTGACACAGTTACATACATGCTAAGTTATTAAGTGGTGCGAGGAGATTAAAAGAGGATATTTTGTCCACATATATGACATATATATGACACATATATGATATATATATGACAGTATACCTGTGCCTGCTGCAGTTCAGCCTGGTGAGCAGCCTCCATATTCTCCCTCAGCTCTGTTCTCAGCTGAAGAAGCTCCTCATTGTGTTTGGCCGTCAGCTCTGAAACCATCCTCTCATGCTCGCGCTCTGTGACCTGCGAGACGACAGAATGAGACACATTAGAAGCTGAAAACTAATATAAATATAAACCCAGGAAACAACTTAGGGATGGGAGATGAGGCGCCTGCTCTGGAGTGTTAAGACTTTTTAATCCTGATACCTGTTTGATTAAGCTGATCTGTTTCTTCTGTTCCTCCTCCATGACGGCCTGCCGCTTCAGCAGCTCCGACTCCAGGCGTGTGTTCAACTCAGAGATCTAGGAATCAATGCAGATAAACACATGATGAAAATTAAAAGACTAGAGGGCACTCATACAAAGTTAAGCATGACTAATTATTCTGATGATGTTAAAAAATAATAGGTTTAAATCGGATCTGTATCAAACAAGAGAAACAACATTAAGCAGCTTTCATGTGATTTTTTATCCTTCAGGTTAGCATAGCATCACATGAGAAAATAATAATACTAATAGGTCCAAACTGGCCTTTCTTACAATGCACAAATAAATGTTTTTAAAAAATCCTGGACTTTGCTCATCATTAAAAATGACCACTTTTTTAAAATTTATTTTATCTATTTATTGTATGTTGTCTTTTATTATTTATTGTATGTTGTCTTTTATCTTGTATTTTATATTTTTGTTTTTATATCTTCTGTACAGTGACCTTGGGTGT
>JAQMCX010000015.1:7104290-7141840 GCA_029814765.1 Acanthurus leucopareius
ATTATAAGGCGCACTGTCGGTTTTTGAGAAAATTAAAGGCTTTTAGGTGCGCCTTATAGTGCGGAAAATACGGTAAACCTTTTTTAACACCAACATATTACTGATGCTGCGCAGTATTATTTCAGCAATTTAAATCATGTTAGGAAAAAAAAACGAGTGCACGCATGCGGAGACTAGCATGTTTACATTCCCATCGAGCTGCTAACACAAATCTACTTATTGCACTGATTATACTGGTATACCTGCAGTGTTTGCAGCTGGCTGTCATCTCTGAGCTCTGGAATCTGTTTGGCAGATATAAAAGCCTGCTTCATCTCTCCTGCAGACACCAGCAGCTCCTGCTGTTCCTGATGAGACGGCCGTGCAGCAGCCTCCTCCTCTTTTTCATCTTTCAGCTCCCTGACCAGCTTATCTCCATCCTCTGATGGAAAGGTAGCAGCGACGACCAGGCGGGCTTCAGCAACTTCATTACCCATCAGCGTTACTGCTTTCTGCTTTTCTCTCTCTTCCATTAAGGCACTGAGTTTGTTCTTCAGGTTGTCTTGTTCGTGGGCTTTCAAGTTCATCTCCTCCTCAACGTGTCTCCTGTTCTCCTTCTCCTCTTCAAGCTCCCAGAGAGCCTGCCTGAGCTCCTCCGTTACTTGGGCCCACCTGAACATACAAAGATAATACAAGAAAAATAACTTCAAAGAGCAATGAAAACATCACTTTGTATCAGATAGTTGATCTATTTATATAAATTACATGAACCAACAGCAACATTGAATGTTTTTTTCTTTATTTAAGATGTTTAACATTATTTCTAAGATCAAATCACAAAAAACGTCGAGGAATATTTTCTAAAAAGTAACAGAAATTTACTTATTGCAGAGTCCTTTTCTAAAGGAGGCAAGAATTTGTCTTAACTTGATGGAGGCAAAAAAATCTCAAGATGAAATATTTCCTCTCAAAATTCAAGTTAGCACAGACAAACCGTAAGTAAACTGAGAATTAAGAAATGATGTGTTTTTAATTATTAAAAAAAACATACGTCAAGTAAAGTAAGAAAGTAATGCAGAAAAATGAATCTCATCAAAATGAACCAGACAACCAGATTAACCTAAATATCGTACCTGCTTCTGGCCTCCTCCAGCTCTTCGGCACTCTGCATAATTTCCTCTCTTAACACGTTCAGTTCCCTCTCTTTGACAGCCAGCTCGTCGCGGAGCTCTCCACACTGCTGAATCAGCAGTTCCTTCTCCAGGTCCGTCTCCTCAGACTGCTGCTCAGACAGTTTGCTTATATCCAGCTCGTTGGAAGTGGAGTTGTTGTGAAGCCACTGAGATAAAGACTGAGGGTTGGAGCTGTCGGCCGCGGGGATGCCAGGGGAGAGGCGTGGGCTTGAGCTGCTGTGAGGGTCGTCGTTTGGCTCGTGGAGACGATTTGATATTGATAACAGAGGCTCATCTCCCAACACTTCACTGTTCAGCTCGAAACTGTTGAGAGAAGCACACGGAGAACTTATTTAACAAAGCTAAATAAACAGAAACACACACATAGTCAGCAGAAATTGCATTTTTCTGACCTGCAGTTTGCAGAAATGTCCAGCTGACCGCAGTGTTCAAAGCTCTCATCGACCACTGAAGACTGGGAGTGTGCGAGAGGAGCTGAGTTCAAGTAACGCTCCATCAGAATATCCCCAGATATCGATACATTCATGTTGTCCTGATCAGGTCCATTTTCCAGACTGGCTTCACCCAGACTAATCCTTTCATCACAACTTAAACCAGCTTTGGCCTGGTTCTGTCGATTCTTTGATGCCTTGAGTCCAATCACCTCTTCCTCTCTGAACTTCAGTTCTTTCTCCCTCTCCTCTAACAGCTGCCTGACTTTCTCCACCTCCTCTTTGTGCTCCTCTTTGAGCCTCTGCATCTCCTCCTCGAGGCTGCGGAGGGCAGAGCTGACCGTCTCCTCGCTGTTTTTCTTCTCTGAATCTTCTTCCTCCTGAAGCCTTTTCCTCAGCTCCAGCACTTCTCTGTTCAGCTTCTCCTTCTCTGCTTTGTACTGCTGCATCTCCTGGCACTGAGTTTGAACCAGGCTTAACTGGGTTTGGAGGTCTTGCAGCTGCACCTCCCTTTCCTTGCGCTCTTCTTCCCTGCCTTGCTTCTCTTTCTCCAGTAAGGACAGCACATGCTGGTGTTTCTCCATCTCCTCAGCTAGTTCGGCACATATGCGCTGGCTGTTTCTTCTTTCTTCTGCCAGCTCAGCCCTCAGTTTGTGCAGAAGATCGTCTGTCTCATTGTCAGTGCTGAGATCTTCGACATTTGACTCTGAGTCCGGTCCTGCACTCCCTGCTTCCCCTGATTGTGCTTCCTTATTACTGATGCCTGCATCCTGGGAGCAGTGGCCATGTTGATGCTGTTGTTGAGTGTTGAGGACTTCAGCCCCCGACTGGCTCTTGATGCGCAGAAACTCAACACCGGTCTGTGTGAAAGAAAACACAGAAAACGGACAGGTTCAGTTGCTTTGCATATCAATATGAGTTATACAACAACAATCCTGAAGTTGCTTTGCATTGCACTCGCCTGCTGAAGCTGCCTCTGTAGTGCCTGAATCTGTCCGGCGAGCGACTGCACCTCCAGTTGGACCTGGTCTCTACTAGCCAGAGCATCCTGCAGGTTGGAGCTGAGCTTTGCAATGATCTCATTACGCTTCTCCACAGCTTCCTGCAACTGCTGTAGGTGTAATAAAAGCACAGGCCAATTTCAGCACATACATGAACACAATCACATATAAACTTACGTTCTTATCTGCTTTCTGTCCAACCAGAAAGCAAGCAGGCTAAACCACAGACAACTTCAGCACCCAAATATTCTAAATGATAATTAGGAAAAAAAAAACAAGACCAATTTCTTTAAGAAATACAAAATACTATTATTTGTGTGCAGTACCATAAAAAACTCACAACGTTAAAAATCTTGTAAATTCTAACATGTAAAACACTATCTGACACTGTAGTCAAGCCAGTCTGAAGGTTGTAAATTCACACAGCTGAAACTTAAGATATTTTACAACATTTTTTAGCATCTTAAGATCTCTTGTTTAACCTCATTTCTCTGCACAGACACACAAAATTTTAATGAACCAAGTTTTTCTGCATGGCTGCTTGGCTGCACTTCTCTGCAAATCCAGCAGACAGTCTTGCATGCCCCATGGGTTGACGATGACACAGAACACACACATATTCACGCACCATGACAAGACTCACATCTCATGGATAAACAAAGCATGAAGACAAATTAATCCACTTGACCAAACAAATCTAAATATAAGGTGACATGTCATATAAACAAGAACACTGATTTATAGAAGAGTTTCAGAGCCCAGTTTCCGCTGAGTGAATGTAAAGCTCAGGGTAACAATGCTAAGAATGCACTAAAAACATTACGCACATCCTCGTTATGCTGCTTGCATCATGTCACACCTAAGCCAGATGAGCCAGATGAGTTTTTAACAGCAGCAACAACATTCGCTAAAGTGATGCTTAAATACAATTATTTACTACAAATGTAAAAAAAAAAAAAAAAAGAGTATAATTCCCTGTACAGCAAGAACTTTATATCCTTAAATGATAATCACTGTGTATACCTTGAGCTGCTCCTTTCCAGTCAGTGCAACCAGCTCCTCTTCTCTAAAATCTTCCACAGGGGACAGGCTTTGCTCCGCAGTGGGGGGCTGATCCTTCTGTCGCTGGTTCTGCCGAACCTCTGATTTATATTTATCTGACTTCAGGGGTTCCTAAAGGATTAAATACATTTAGAATTAATTTTTTTCACTCTGCCTCATAAAAACTGCTGCGAAAATGTCATATGAAAATATAATAAAGTGATGGGGGAAAAAAAGAGAGAAAACACTAAATAGTGCCACAGTTAATCCTGGCCAGGTTGCCATGACAACATGCCCTACAGGCGATGTGATGGTTAGTGACCCATTTCTCTTATGTATGTTTACTGAGCAGGGGGCAAGAACCACTTGTTAAAGCATACAGTAAGCAAAGATAACTAGATAAATACTGGAAGTCAGGTGGTGTGACCCCGGAACAGCTATGAGCGATGTCATGCAATACAGTAACTTGTGGGATGAAAACGATCAGCTGTTTTAACTGAAATCAAAGTCTTGTTTATATATATATATATATATTAGATTTTAAAACAATTCAGATTTCTTCAGTCTCCTCTGTAATTATTATTGATGCATAAGTTATAATCTGAATCCGTGGTGTACCTCATGGTCAGTCTTGTTGTTCAGCGCTGTGTCATTGGCTGAAGAAAGTGCCGGTTCTATGCAACGATCTTGCGTTGCGCTGTCATTCTGCGCGACAGTCTGGCCCTTCCTCTTCTGCGTCTTTTTCGGCGCCCCCGCACCGTCGCCTTTCGCCCGCTTCTGTCGGAAGCTAGCAAGCTGCGCAGGAAGGACAGTGAGAGGTAGATGGACACATAGGTCAGGACCACCGAGCACCACCACACTATCAGCATGGTGAAACTCAGAGGTTAGGGGTGACAGAGAGCTACAGTTCAGATTTATCCCCTCAGTTACAAAAAAAAGAAAAAAGTAATCAGAACATCATTGTGACATCAGCCGCAAAGTATAAACAAACAGGCGTGCAAGTTGTCGACAGTCTCTGCTGCGGAAAAGAAAGTAGATTGGCAGCCCTTATTTTGATGAGTCAGAGTTGTGCAACAAAAAAGACAATGCCCAAAGAAGCAAGAAGAAATCCCAAACTCACACCCGAAATAGTCTACACCGAAGCCTGACGAGATTTCCAAGTTCAAAATGAGGTGATGATGCTAAATATTCTCAAATCCCCACAGAGCTGTATCAAACCCATGAGAAGTGCAGATTTTAGTGACACACATTGGACGACCCTTTCGGAAACGGCACAAAAAAAAAAAAAAGTCATTTAGGAAAGTCAAAGAAAGAGACAAGCAAACTGGTTGAAGCATCTCAAAGTCCAGTCCTGTCTGAAATCATGATACGGCAAAAGCACAGTTTAAAAAAAACACACACACAACAGCAGCGACACCAAAGGGAAAAAAAAAAAAAATCAAGAATCTGAACATGAAAGGTTCATTCACAGGGAAAAAAAAAAATCATCCCATATCAAGCCACACTATCTGGTTTGAATTCCAAAGTGATTTATGTTGTAAAAATCCACCTCAGGCCATTACTATAGGCAACACACTCCTCTTTTTCCGCTGTCTCTCTCTCTCTCAGCTGGTCTTTCTTCTTTAAGCAGCTTAAATCAGATTACAGCAGTTCACATTATGAAAGGGACCCTCATGAAGCCCTCCGTCAATAACCTTCAGTCAATCATCGAATCCCTTTCTTCAGACCTGTCAATTCTTCGTTTGCAGGGCAGTTGCTCTACTCTCCGGCTGGAGATCTCCAAGTCTATATGCGCAATGTGCCAAACCTTTCATCCTAAAACTCCCTGCCACAGCCAACGTACAGTGCAGAGAGAGAGAGATCCACAAACTCTGGATAGGGGATGGCATGTGTCTAGACTAAGGGAAGAGGGTGGAGACTGGGCGATGCATTCACATGGAGAGGAGGAGACAGAGCTCTGTGTGTGGCGAGCAGAATCAGAGTGTGCACGCTCAATTCAATTTGAGATTACATGGCCCTGAGAGAGCTACTTGTTGCTTTGTGTGGTGACTCACAAAGGTGCATGACATCCACATTTACACTACGAAACACTTTGTATGTGCACCAATGTTTACTCTCATGACATGTTACATGCCTGGTTATGGTACCACACTGCAGATTTGCTTTGTACTCCCGTTTAGTGCCTTACTATGCATGTGCAACCATGCCGTCGTCTTCTTTTAAGTCCTAAATTTTTTTTCATAATTCCATCAACTCCGACACACCTAAATCTCATTTCACTTGTCATTGTTTATCTGCTCCCGTGCTCATCTCTCAAAACCCCACCCTTCCTATGCCTCCATCACCCTGTTCAGCACTTCATCATCCGCAACATCACATGTGAAAGACACATTAGCCAGATGAGCTGTGTTTAGCTCAAGGCCACTTCTGCACCTCTGACAGGCTGACTAACCGACAGGCTGGAGCATATTATGGCCGCGTCCGTTGTTAGTGCACTGCTGAATGCTGCTATTGTGTTATCAACAATTTCAACAAGATGCCTCATGAGATTTGATAAATGGCGCATGTTTGCATTTGTCCGTAAGTAATTTGTGTACATATGTGCCATGCATTCAGTGTGGCATATAAATCTGAGCTTTGTGATGTGCCAAGACTGTAAAGGCTACTGACTGCACTAAATTACCATAGCAACACCATTCATCGGAAAAGCAAGTGCATCATATTCAGCCCTAGCAAATCTCATGGGCTCACTGCACCACCTGATGGCCTGCAACCAGCATGACAGTGTAAGCAAGGTGAGGGGTCATGTCAGACCAATTGGTAATGGAAACTGATTTACAATCCGGTTCATGGTCTTGGTAATTTGAGAGGAGTGATCTTTAAATCACAAAAATATAAAGGAATCATTTCAGTACCAACAAAAAAAAGAAAAGAAAAGAAAAAAAAGGACATCCCTGATTGATCACCAAAGACAAACCAAATCAAAAAGCTAGAATGAAGATTGAAAAGTGAAAAAGATCTCATGTCCACCAACCCAAAGTGTTATGGCAAAGTCAAATTTCTTTGCTCATCATCAGTTTATATACTTACAGACTGGTTACGCGTCATGTTGGATGATTTCTGTTGTAATGAATACCAGTGGTTCAGTTATTTCTTCTGCACATTATCTAAGATATTCAGTTAAATTACACCAATTTTTTTTTAACACAAAGTAGCCTGGTTGTAAACATAGGGTTAGCTATTCTCGATTATTGACCTATAAATAATTTGACCTCCAAGTGAATATAAACAGCTGCTTGCTTCTTCTATTGCAGCAACACCACGGTAACAATTATCCCAGGCGGGTAAAAAAAATGCCAAGGTGATACTATATCTCTTATGAATAAAAGGTCATCAGTTCCTGAGCCACATAAATAAACTTGACACAACGGGCTTAGATAGCTGTGGGTAGCATTATAAGAATTGCAAACACTTCACAACAAACATTAACATTAGAATGCTAAACTCTAAGTTCTTCATAAGAGATTGATTGTTTTCAAAACTTTGCCATCAGCCCTGTGTTATGCTTGCAGACACTTGCACATGACACATCATACATCGGTAAAATGATTATAAAAAGTGGTGATCGATGTCGTTAGTTGTGGCAGTTAATTATGTGACAACAAGTAAAACGAAACGTAAAGTTAAACATCTGGTAGACCTGCATTGCACAGCTCAAAGGTAACACCATAAAATGTGCACAAGGGGAAAGAAAATCCTTCATACATTTATGAAAAAAAAATCCTCATCTATGTGAATAAGTACATCGTTCCGCCTCACTTGTATTAAACTGTATAGAACGCGATTGGATTCATTAGCAGATTTACTTACTCCATGAATGTTATTATTATCTACAGCTATTTGCAACATCAGCTAAATAATAGGCGGGATATGCGCGGCAAAATAGTAAAGTTACGAATGCAATCAATTTAACTGGGAAAGTGAATCAGAGCAATTGCCAACAATACGTACAATAACTTAGGAGAGGGGTGTAGTTAGCAGCGAGCAAACACAAAGCTTTGACAAAAGAGTTGGCTAGCGTTAACTGCTAGCATTCAGTATTAGCGTTCATTTCAGGTTAGTGACCAACCTTAGCTCTCCCAGCTTCTAGTTTCCTCTGCCGTTCATCTTCATCCATCTCTTGGTTCAGCTGTAACCATTAAAATTTAAGGACATGCGTCCTTATTCAACTAAAAAGCACAACAGATCTTCAAATAGCATAAGTTAGCAAGAACGAATTCTTTGAGCTTCCTTTGGACACAACTGTCAACAGATAATATTCAATATGGCCGCCAACTCATTCTCGCTCCTCCCTAATCGAGTTTTCATGGGTGAACGGACCAATCGAATCACTATGTACAACATCTTCAGCCAATGGAATTCGCGTCGTTTAAACATATTCCCGCACAGCTACAACACCCAGAACTGAAGTCTAGTTGACCAATGAAATGGCAGTATCAAGTTGCCAATCTTGAATTGACGGTTCTTGCAGCCAATCAAAAACAGGCTGATACAAAACATACCCCCTGACTAAAAAGTTTCTATGGCGACGAAGCAAACTAAGAAAACTTGATCAAGATGTTACCAAGAGTCAGATAACATAAATTAAAAACAAAAAGAAAAAAAAAACATGTTTAATTTTTTTTATTTATAAATAAATTAAGGGAATAATCAAATTTAACCAGAATACAACCAAGTGAACTTCACTGGGTACTTTAGCTTGACTTGTAATTGAGTTTTTTGACTCTGATTTATAAAAAAAAAGACCTACAAATCAGAAGACAATACTTCCTTAATAAATCTTGTGTGAAATTAAAAAACAAGTATTAGTCCCCATTCTCCCTTTCAGCACAGAAACCAGATATTCTTGCATGGTCATGGTCAGGTCCCATTGTTGTACAGTGTCCCATGGAAACCACCGCCTGAGTTGACTTAAATACTCAGGTGAAGATTGCAGGTAAATTATGAATTAAAAGCATATATTTGCATGCTGTTTTCATGTTTGTGTATACTTAATCAACCATTTATGTTCCTTCCAGCACATAGCAAAATGTTAAAATAAGTCTTTTATGTAATCTTTTAGTATGGCAGTTCTATGATTGAGCAGATAGTAAGACTCAAACTCAAACTGGTAAAGACAGGAGGTGAGCGTCTACACTTTGTTCAGGTAAAAAGACGTAACTTAAATTTCATTTACTTGCTGATTCAGTGTTTTTAAATAAAACAATTCCGTTTTTTCTCCTTTTCTTGATAATTTAGGATAAAAATCTGTTTTAAAAAGACATTTTTTACTTACATTTCTAGAGACTGGAAAAGAAAAGCACAACATGGATAACAGAGCAGAGTCTGGCCAGTCTGCAAGTAAGATAACAAAGACTTCTTTGTGATGAAGAATTTTGAACTGTGAAAGGTTTTAACGTAACCTATAATTTTATACTTCCCATTATTGACATTAACCATTCCTAAGAATGACTGTGATGGCAAATGAAGAAAACACTAGGACAAGACAACATACTTTCAGTGCACTTAGTGGTAAACAGATATGAAGCACTGAGAAGTCTCTTGGGAACTGATTTTATTTACTTAAACAAATTATTTTAAAGCAAGAAATAAAAAGCTAGGGGAGTTTCTGAGAATATGATTTTGTCTGTTCAGGGACTTATGATGGTGGACAGTTTGATCAACTGTACGGAGCACTAAGACGAAAACAGGAACTACTGCAAAAACTCAGGGTTTGTACAAAATCTTTGTATTTATTACCACATTGATAAAAATCATAGCTACTTTCAGACATTAGGATGAAAACTCTGAGAACAGTAAAGTTGTTCTTGTGTTTTGTTTGTATTTGGTATCTTCTAAATAGGAGCAGTACATGTTAGAGGACCTCCAAAGACCTTACACCTGGGGAGGGTCACAGAGACAGTATAAGTCACATGTCTTAATGGCCCCCCAGCTGCTTCCAGCACTTCCTCTCTACCAGGCGACCCCATATCTGATCTCCCTTTCCCCTCCACCACCTGCCCATCCTCAGCGTCTGCCCGTCATCCAGCAGACTGTAAGACACTGTGCATTTAATCTTAAAAACAACCAAATCCATCAGATCTGTTTTTCTTTTTTGCGGTCTGTTAAGTGTATTTAATCCTCTTTTCTTTCTGCTGATCCCCCTCTTCTCTTCTCTTAGCTCGGCTTGGCTTTGCTTCTTCTCTCTTCTCTTTTATGTTTCCCCATCTATTTGCTTTTATGTGTTTACACTAACACTTCTATCCTGATTCACTTGCAAGTACTTATCATAAAGTGGAAGAATTGTGCAAATCAAATACATAAAAGAAGCAACTACTACCTCCTCCATCTTTCTCTCTGTAGCTACCCCAGCAGCCTGCCTCCATCATACAACAGCTGCCACAACAACAGCCAGTGATTACTCAAATTCAGCCACCTCAGCCGTTCCTTGCGCCACGCTCAGGCAGCATTAAAGAAGGTGTGCAACAGCAAATTTAGATCTGCCTTATTTCACTCTCCTTGTATTTATTTATTTTTGTATATGTGTGTATTTCTTGTTAACAGACATGGTGGAACTGATGCTGATGCAAAATGCCCAGATGCACCAGATCATAATGCACAATATGATGCTGAAAGCCATGCCTCCTATGGCCCTCTTGCCACCTGGAGGGCCCAGTTACTGTGACCCCCAAACTACAAATCTTGGGCAGGTACAAACAAACACACACACTCTCTCTGACTCATATAAGATGCAGCAAAAAGTTTAAAATCTGTCTCTTAACAAAGTCTTATATCTTAATTTCCAGGACAGTTACCAGGGCAACCCTATTTTTGAAACGCCTCATGTCAAACCCAGTGGAAGTGCTGTCCATCATCATCACTGTGGTCCAAGCCCTTCAGCACCACATCTGCCTCCCATTAGGCACCCTACATGGCTGCCAGAGGTGCCATCTGTCCCAGGAGGACAAGCAGCAGGACATCCACCCTCCACACACCATGTAACGGCCCCTTTTACACTCCCACCGCTCAATGCATAGGGTTAGGGTACAGAGGTGTATTTTATGTTACTATACATACATAGTTTTTTTCAATCAAACGTATCTATTTGTGTGCATGTCTGTGTTTGCAGGACTCTTAACTGTAAATACAGGTTTTACTCTGAGTTCCCTGTTGTCTCCGAATCATAACTGTGACTCAATACAGCATATTAAACTTTAACTATACTTTTTATTTGCTATATGCTTGCCTAGTCATAAACTCTGTCTAGACAGGTCAGCTTTCAAGTTCTTGTGACAGATTTTTTTGAGATAAGCAATTAAAGTGGCGACCAGCTGTGCCCAAAACAGTTTTCTCATGCAATATCTGAATAACAAACACAAACTTTCACATATAATAACCTGATTAAGACACTGAGCATCAATCAGCCTTAGTAGCAAGTTAAATAACTGAATTTAATAGCTCTGAAGAGCGTTTAAATTGAGAGCCAATAGACAAAAAACTAACGCCCGAACAGGGACTTGAACCCTGGACCCTCAGATTAAAAGTCTGATGCTCTACCGACTGAGCTATCCGGGCTCTGACAAACGTTGAAAAGGACCTGAATAAGAATATAAGACAGAACCGGATTTGTTTCTTTTTTAGAGTTATGGCAGACCTGTACAATCACACAAATTCCGTTCAGTCCATTTAAAGCTAATGTTAGCTGGCTAAGTGCGACCTAATTAGCTTGCAGTATGCTAACTCATGCTAGGTGCGCGTTTACGTAACGTTTACGTATGAGACTGAACGCTTCTTTGAAATGTGGCGACTAACGCAAGTAGGACTACGTAATGTATCATGTCGTGTTATATTGGCTGCATTCCCAGTTTAGACCCAAAATCATTGCATTGTCTTTAATGAATGAATGAATGAATTTACAGCTGTACAAAATGGCATTTTACAGGATCTATATTACAAACAACAACAACAAAAAAATCCCCAACACAAGCACTTTTAATTCAGCGTTACTTTACCTGCATTGAATCCCTTAATTCTTGACGGGTTTACAGTGATTCTTTATCCCAATCCAAGTGCACAACAGGAAACACAATCTTGATTTACAACTGTCAATTACCATGGCACGTCCCTTTGATAAATAAAATAATTAAAAATATACTCATATGAAAACGTTCACATACAAACGAGTGACACCCTCTGCATTGACAAATTATTAAAGTGCATTCTTCTCTTACAGAATAGAGACTTAATGACAGGGGACATGAAATCATGCTGCAATTAAGCATAAGTGGAGTATGATCATGTACAGTTTTCTTACTGTGAGCTGTGATATAACTCCTTAGAGGAAATTATGTGAATGATGGTCATGCACTTGTGCTTCAGAGCTTTTTGTATGGCACAGGAAGTCTTATCACATGCTTTAAACAGCCTAAACTGCTGTAGCCTTTCACAAGTCCGTCAAAGAAATAAACTGAACAAAACCTCGGTCAAAACAATCATAATGTGTCCTGCATACAGCAACTCTAGTTACACATCGCAAAGTGTTGGTCTTATAATTATGTAGATTTAACTAACTGAATATTCCAAACGGTTTTTGTGAAACAACCTGATGATAATATTTATTTACACAGTACATGTGTGTGTGCAGAATACCAGGCTATGCTGTGTAACTAACTTTTAAATAAGCTTCTATCTGTGCAAACAGAGGCAGGCCCTAGGGAGAAGTTTGAAGAACCAACATGAACTTTGAGATGCAATAAATGGTGACCAAAAAAAAAAAAAAACATATCTAGATTAGAACATGTTATTAAAAAACATTGAGCAATAACATTAAACAGTGATTTTTGATACTATTTGAGGCCTTCATATGCTTAGCCGAGAGGCAGAATGCAAACTGAAGCACAGAGCACAGGGGAGACCACATAGCCTCCTGCTGTTGTTACAAGAACAGAGTCACACAATGAAAGCCAGTGTATCACCAGCATCTTTGTTAACACATTTTGGTGAATGCTGTCATTGTTAGAGAGACACTCTACATTCTTCAAATTTCACTTCTTTGTACCATTTGATTCGTGAAAGGGAGAGCAGGAGCGATAGCATAATTTTGACTACTGTAATCAATTCAATTTTTGGCAAATTATTTTGTGTTTTATACAGAGACAAAGTGCCAAGTTATGCCTCCAACATGTTCACAATTTTTGTTTACATCACAGCAGCACATGCACTTTCATTATGTAATCTTTTGACATAGAGAGTTTAGTGTATTCTGATGGTGACGATGGCTATAAGAAAGAACTTGATCCTGTAGCTCCTCTTCTGATACACGATTTCAGACATATACCCTGTTTGCCTGTTTCGGCATGTATAGAAAGTCATATAGTATCTCTGAATGGTTGGTGGCATCAGTCATAACCGGTCCGGCTGATATTACTAGTCAAGTCTTAGGAGGGATCATAGCACACCACTTTTGCACATGTCCACCTTCATCTGTGTCATATCAGAGGGCCACCCTTTGACAACGGTTGGGTAAAGGACGAAGATCTGTGTATGGTCATCCACGGAGGGTGGGACGCCGACGATTGTTCACATTGGTTGGGTTATGTGACCTGAAGTGAGAGAGAGAGAACAAAAACATCCTTTTACTCGCGGTGCACGCAGGCAAATTAACATAGCCATTCCAATCTCACACAAGCAGCATTCACCTTGTGAATGTGAGGAGGCATTTCGTCCTCTGAGCTCTCCTCCGGCAGTGGCTCATGGTGTCGTGGTGCTGCCTGACCATCCTCTGCCCACCCTCCCATTGGCACACGCGCCGACCTCACTACTTTCCCTCCTGTGCCAGAAAAGTCTGGAGAAACAGAAAGACAGAGACAGTGAGGTTTAAAGGAACTGGCAAGTAACACAGATGTGTACATAGTCTACTAAGCTACAGTGCTGTAAACTGTCCTCGTTTGATAATAATAATATACACCATTCATTTATTTTTATTTGGTAAAATGAGGTTATTGCATGAAGGGCGAAACTGTTAGAAAAAAGTACGATCAAATTTAAATGCAATGGTAAACGTGGACAGATCATAAAAAGACAAAGACCTGCTGTAGGTCCACTGTAGCGTCGCTGGGTGTTGCTCTGTGATGAAGCCCCCTCCTGGCCCAAAGTGGTACTGCCGATTGCTGAGGCTGAAGTGGGAATGGCACTGGGACTGGGAACTGATGTGGGGAAGGTGTGTGAACGGGGGAAATGTCTGGAGTGACGGCTGGGTTCGCTCCTCACTTCATCTGGGACGCTGTCACTGCTTTCGTCACTCTCCTGCCTGTGCCACGTGTGGCGGGAGAGCTCGCCGCGGGACTGCTGCTTGTGTAGCTGCAAGGAAAAAATAAACGAGGTAAAAAGACAAGTGTGGTAAAACACTGTTTTGATCCCTACAGATATCCTCTTGTCTCTTCCCACATTTATTCCCATGAAATTACCTCATGCATGTAAAGTGCATGGATGCTCATCTCAGTGGAGGCATACTCTGACAGGACCAGACTGGTGAGTTGACCCTCCCATGCACTGCTGCCCGAGCTCACAGTTCGAGCATCCGTCCTGCAGAAAGAGAAAGCAAAAATGTTGAGTAAATGAGAACTCAAATAGGAGGGGATACAAATAAGAAGATGTAAATTAGAGTTTAAGCTATTTTATCCATGACAAAGCTCTTGCAAATGAGGTATGCAAGATTTTACACTCTGAACTATGAGCTTTCCTCAGCACCAAAGGAGCTGAGCTGAGGCGACATATAAAAGGCCAATTTTCCTACCCAGACCCTGCCATTGCTTGTCTCATGGCTGAAGTGTGGCTGGCAGCCCTGTGAGCTGCACTCATACTGCCCCTCAGGTGAAGACTGCTGCTGACTGGGGAAAGGGAGCGCAAGGCAGATGCTCCGTCGCCTATGCCGCCTGCTGCATGATTGGTCAAAGAGCTGTCCCTGCCGAAATGAACGGAGGTCAGTGCAGAGGGACCACCGATGAGGTTTGCAATGAGGCTCCTTGGCTGCGAGAGAGTGAAAAGACGACAGCCCAGTGAGTAAATCTGTTCTTACCTCTAAAGATGTGATGAAATTTAACTTCTGACCGCTGTGATGCTTGAGCATGAATGTAAGTTTATCGCCGTACCTCAGACTCGGACAGTGAGAGCGGATGTGTGTCTGAAGGAGCTCCCGTGGCCTCTCTGTGAACTCGTTCTTTCAGCTGGCTGATGAAGTGCGTGGTCTCCTGAGGAGGCTGCCACTGGGGATTTGTTATGGCAAAGTGCATCAGAGATAACTCTGTTTTCCCATCCTCGGCCTGTTGATAGATGGACGCCTCCGTTTTCCCCTCTGACATCCACTGCAGAGAGAAGAGAGAGGATCAACCGACAGACATACAAACTGACTCTCTCCACTTACTTCCTCCTCTGTGTACGTTTGTGTGGCTGCACTTCATGTGGCAGTATCTCACCGCAGGGTGTCCATGCTGCCTGATGTCCATCTGGGCAAAGGAGCAGGTGTCTCCAACCCCAACCACCTCCACAGTGAAGTTTCTGAAGAAATCAATGATCTCCAGAGACTTCCTCCTCAGACAGAAGATCAGGATGATGGGAGTCACCACCGGACTTATCAGCTCCTCTAGAATAAACACCTGGAAGAAAACATGGAAGCAATGTCAAGAATGAACACTTGAGTAGATGAGTAGGGTTCAGCAATCACATCAAAGGTTTACCAAAGGTTTAATGAAACTCTGATCCATAAGTTAAATCATGTCCAGTTCACTGAAACTCTGACGAACAATCATTATCATCGCAACCTTTTGTAAAATGCCACCAACTTAAAATGGGACCACAAATTTGTGAGTAAAGGAACTTAACAAGTACCAACAAGATGTTTCTCAGCATGATAATAAAACCTTTACTGCTGCAGTGGATCTGCTTGACAGGCAAAAGCAGAAATCTGTGGTTTTATATATCGCCTCTCTGACATATGGATGCAAATAACTAAATAAAGATAAAGCTTTGCATTAGAGAAAAGAAACTGAGTGTATTTAGATGAATTCATCAGAGAAACAACAATTAAATAGTAACTGATTGCTGAGAGGATTTGAAAAAAGAAATCATACTTACTGCCTTGTACTGGAAGAGCTGGGAGAACTGGTCACGGGTCTCATATCTATGTGCATTGCCCTGCCAGTGGTCAGGCATGTAATGGATATGAGCCAGGATGACCCGGAGCAGTTGCTCTGGACAAAACACCATGTTCTTATCAGGAATAAATGATCTGAAGACAGAGGCAGGGAAAGGACTTCAGTTGTACAACAAACAATCATATTAAATTATATTAAGGAAAACACGCGTGAGGATTTCTCAAAACTTCACACAAATTAAGTCCTATAGGTCAGAATCTATCTATGGTGAAGGTTCTGAAGGATTTGTTAGAGTCTCCAATAGTTTAAGGTATGAGATCAATATTGATAGTGCCAGATTTTTCCTCACAGTTCTCAATTTCATGGAAATATTCCCAATTTCTTTCACTTTAGAGCTACTAATACACTTCAAACAGAGCTCCTTAAGGGAGGAAGCCCTCTAACACTCATTAGTTCTACAGCAGAATAAGCTGCTGAGAAGCATTAAAGGGGATTACAACTCTGGTTGCCTTTAAAAGGGCAATAATGAAATGGCTCATGACTGCAAGTCTTAATGTTTCCCATAGTTAAATATTTATGTCTTATATTCATGTTTATATTTGTGTTTAATGTTTGCCACTTTATATTAGTTTAATATTAACAAAAATAATCATTTTGGAGAAATTAATAATGATCAAGGGGGGGGGGATTTTATCTATTTTAAGTATTTTAAAAATGCAACTGAGGCAAAATTAGGGCTTTTCTAGTTAATCCTAATAATCTTAAAAATGAATAATCTTCGTGTTTATAAAAAATGCTGGTTATATAAATGTTAAAATCAAACATGCACATGCGTAGAAACATAAATAAAACAAACAGATGGATCAACAGGGTGACACTAACGCATACCTGCAGACTGTGATGCAAACTCCGAGCAGTGTGATGGATGACAGAACATGTTCCACTGCAAGAACATCCTCGTCATATATGGTTAGAGCGATGAGGACAGCCAGAAGCGACCCGGCGAAAAATGCTACATTTTTGGCAACCACCGTCAGCAGTGGTGAGAGGAAACAGTTCATATACTTGGATGCAGCCTGAACGAAACAGCAACAAAGGAAGAGGAAGAGAAAAAGAGGAAACAGACTTAATTATTAACTCTACGACCAATGAATGAGTGTCACCAGTACAAACCTGTAACACATTATAATAATAAAAAAACCTCATTGATGTAAAGTGAAATTCATGGGTATAGAGCCTGCAGGTGTCAGATAGGAAGAGTCCCTAATTTCCTAAAAAACAACAATTAAAGACTGAACATTAAACTTTTTAAAGGTTTTATTTAAGTCTTTTTCAGTAAGGTAGGCATTTTGAGGGATAAAATTAATGGTTTAATATGTTCTGATACCTTTGCTTGCTATCGAACTACATTTCCCCAAATTTCATTTCTATAAAACTGCACATGAGTTGTGTCTTCAGCGAGTGAATTTAGTGGATGCTGAATTCCTGAACCAAAGCCTATTTCCATGATGAGTACTGTGTAAGTAATTTTGATCAAACACAGACAAAGTCTAGCTATCAAGAGGATAAAAGTTTTGTGTTCATGGCCTCAAATGAGTTAACTTATTCTCAGCCAGATTATTTTTAACCTAGCCAGCTACTTAGCTGAGCTAGCTAGCTTGCTTGCTAATGTTAGAATGATCATACCAGTGATCCCCACTAAGTTGTAATGACATCTGTGGCCTTTGTTGTTCTTTGTAATGAAGAAAATAGCAACTGTTATGAAATTTAACACCTATAAAAGTAAATTTTAGAGGACAGGACACTTAATAGCATCAGCTGTTTGGAGGAGATAAGTCAGGACGCTCACCTTGTAGCCTTTGCTCAGACGTGACATGAGCTCATGGTCCAACTCGTTGAAGTGACGCAGGTAACACCGACCATAAAGAGACCAGCATCTCGCTCCCAGGGAGCCTGGCTCCCGCTTGATCACCTAGACACACATATAAAACTACTGTTTAGAGCTCTAACTGAAAAAAGTAAGTTTTATAAGTTTGTACGTGCATGTGAGCCACTTACCTCTGTGTAACTAAAGAAAGCGTAGAGAATCTGCCACACTAGAATGACAGGACACAGCAGCAGATTTGCAATCCCAATCCACAGAATACGGGACGCCAGCTTGTCTGCCAGCTCAAGCCTGTTACCTCCTCTCTTGTACTCTGGTTTCAGGCTCCACTCGTTCTCAAACAGAGAGCCTACAGAGCAACCAAGACAATAACAAGGTCAAGAGAAGACTCATTTGTATTTCTAACCTCCGACAAACAGGCAAATACATGGATGCATGCTCATACATATGCAGACACATGTTGCACACAGGCAATAAAAAGCAAACATGGACACACCTGGACCCCAAAAGAAGATGAGCTCAAAGTTGTATTTTAGACCCCGAGTATAGAACACACAGTCTTGAAGTACAGGAAGTCGGAATCTTACAGGAAGAAGGGATTTATTCACCATGGCAACCTGGAGAAGCACAGGAGGAAAGTTTTGGTATGCTGTGTAATTATGTGTGCAAGAAGCTGTGTCAGGCATGAATAGTTCACCAAGCAGTGTACCATGTAGTTTTTAAAGCGGAGGATGCGGTGGTAAATGTCGAGCTCTGTGAGCTCTTTTTTATGGATGCAGATCTGGTGCTCCTTTTGGATCTCCACTATTCGAGCCTGAACCTCCTGCCACGTTGCATAGGGGAGTTCAGACTGAAGGGAAAGAGCAGAGTGAAGGTGAGTCTGTGCCATGACTCGTGATATGTGATGGTAATGAGTCTCTCGACAAAAACAAGACAATCAATTCCCCCCTTAAAAAAAAGTCCGGAAATGATTTCGTCTCCCTCACCATGGTCATTTTGAGTGCATTGATGTAAAAGGATCTGATCTCCCAGTAGCAGCAAACGTTGTAGATGAATTTGACCAGACGATGTAGCCAAAACACCCCAGAGATTATCAGCACGAAGATGACAAACACATTGTCTCCGATGCTGTGGGATAAAATATTCACTTTTATTATTGCAAAATTGTGTTTATGTTTTACACAGAAGTTCTTCTTTTTTTTTTGTATGTAACTGAATCCAGTGTAGCACTCACCGTGCACTGCAAACATCCACTGGGAGGAAGGCATCAGGCAAGGTGACTTTAGATGAATCAGTGTGATTTACAAACTTGTTTGCAAAGAGTATGTCATAGTCCACGCAGTTAGCGAGGAACACCGTGAAGCCAACCACAAACAGCAACTGACTGCATGGAGAGAGAGAGGAGGAGGAGGCAGGGGAGAAAGTAAGAAAACACCTCATTGATTACAGCGAGCACTATACAATATAAACAAACCTCTGAGAGAGATAGTATAATATCTAATGGGTATGATACATACACAAGCTCAAAGAACTCTCCCAGCAGCATACAGGTGAATCCATTCTTCTGATGCAGATTATAAACTTAATAGGCATTAAGGAATATAGTTTATGTATCAATCTGAGTCAAAACATTAAAGGATGTAGAACTCATTTTGTTATTGACTCTAAGAACACAACATGTTGCAAACACGTGTCAAGCCATGTAAAAGGATATTCTCTGGAAAAACAGGTCCAGGTTTTCTATGTGGTGCCATTGGGCTGCAAAAGATTTAGTACAAATAAGTAACGGTGTTGTTTCAGTAGGCATTATTACAAAAAGATGAGAGTGTGTTTCTGTGTGTTGATAATGTTTTGTTAATGGTGCACGTCTTACATTTGGCTCCTTCAGGCACATGCATCAGCAGGTTCTCCTCTCCAGGGGGAGAGTCGCTGTAAGACGCTTCCAGGCGCTGGTACTCTGTGTCAAAGTGCGCCATGGCAACATCAGCTTCAGTCTCACCAAATAGCCGAGCACACTGCTACAGACTGGAGCAAAGAGAAGAACCGGGAGAGATGAAGAGAAAGCAAGAGGGTTGGAAAATCATATACGACTGGCAAAACATGATGAGAAGTGACAAAATAAGAAAAAGAAAAAGGTTAAAGCATCATATGTTCAGTATTCATCCAGTCATTATTGCAATCACACACTCTATGATATGGAAAACATGTTATGCAGATTACAGCCTTCTTTGAGTCCTTACTATCAGCATGAGCCTTGATTTAAAAGGCAAAAATACTCTACATTGCCTGACCTTTTTAAGGGAAGGTCAGGGGTCAGTTTCAGTGGTAGAGCAGCAACCCTGGAGCTCGGTGCTTGCTGAGAAAGGGGCTCAAAACTAGATTTCTCAATTAAATGGAAATGTATTTATCAAAAATCCAACCCTGGACTAAACTATCTTCAGACATTAGTAAATTTTGGGCATGAGAAGACATTAGAAATATGCCCTAAAAGCATTAAAAATTTGCGTTTGTTACGGATGCAAATGCTTAATGTCAGTGTCTGCAGTCACGGTTCCTGTTGTAAAATTGAAAGTAGGATTTAGTGTGTATGTTGCACATGAGGCATGGCCCTTTGATGTTGCATCCGCTCTCAACAGTCAGAATGTAACTCAACAGTTAAATGAAATGAAGGTTTCCCTTTCAAGATTTATCAAGTTAGTTACATCAGCAAAAGACAAAAATCCTCCAGGTATATAATAACATTATAAAGAGTTCTTAAAGAGGCTCCACAGGTTATGAATGTAGTGACTTATGACTGTGATTTTATAGTAAGGAGTAAAGACAAACATATGCCGTGCAGTGACAAAACAATTGCAACCAGCAGGACAGTACAGTGGTAATTAGTTACTTCAATTCAAAATATCTCTGGAGTAGGCTTTTGATTTACTGTGAGTAAAGTTTTGGTTTATCCAAATGTAATAACCAAAAAACCCCCCACAAATATTGTGGCGCACACCCAAGTCGTTACACCTTAAATACCAAGGCCCTCATTTGTTTTAATTCCCACTGCAGGTGAGAGGAGTCACCTCGGTATTGATCTATTTTCTGTAAATACCACTTGTCTTAAAGCAAAGCTATGATGTGGCTGATTTCATCTACTGAAATATGCTTACCTCCATTGCAGTACAGGGCGTCTTATCCAGCTCTGGTGTTGACTCAACATTCCCAGCTGAAAAAAGGAAGAGACATTTCACTTAAAGCTGTCCTCCTCAATCTAATATAGGACAACAACAGACTGCAGGACAGGGTTTTAAGCTGTATTTCTATTCGCAGACAGCATTCTGTGTAGCATAGAGCTAATAGTAGCTAATAATAGCTGAGTATTGACGAGTAACTAGCTGTTTGAAGCAGTCAATTAAGCTAACAGTGACACACTCGTGTACATTGCAGACACAGGAGGATTGGTTAAGGTGTTGTTGTTGTTGTGCTTGACAGCACAGGCCTGCCTCCCCCACGAAAAATGTGTCACCTCTCAAATCCACATGGAGTCCTTACCGTTCACTTCTTCTGTCCTCGTTAAGCCGGTATGAAACCTTTGAATCCTCGGGGTTTTTTTTTTATCTATTAACCGTTTTGTTTTCGTTTCCTTTTAGCTTTCTCGACGACAGTTTCATTTTTGAAACGGCTAGCAGTGTTGCGTCCGTGACAGCTGAGTGGCAGGAACATTGTCCAATCAGAAAAAAGAGTTTCCTTCATGTAATAACAGCAGCCAATCAGGTGCGGCTAGAGACGGGCTCCAAGAAACTGTTGTGATTCCACGACACGCCCTGCACGAGCCTCAATGACGGGCTCCCTGTGACTGTAGATTGTTAAATAATATGGCGTTTTACTGCCACCGCCTGGTCAACGTTAGTATCACCATAATACTGTTAGAGGTACTGTCATACTGCAAGTGTGCTCCCGGTGATGTTGCTACATGTGGATTTTACATGTAAATAAAAAGAAAAATGTAAATTGGTGGTAATTCTGGTAAGAGAAAGAGATCAAGTGGTCAACTACTAAACTGCAATTAATTAACATAGGTGCAATAAACAAGCAAATGAGCATTTTGGCAAAGGCAAATGTGCAAATTGAGCCTGTATGGGCAATAAAGTTTCTAGTAATAAATAGATAATGCATTAATAGTGTCTTGGGCATAATTAAAAGCATTTTCAGGAAATCTCCATATCCTTATCAATTGTGCCAAATTGGATAAATTTCCAGGAAAGTTACATGTGAATGTAATTTGTAAAAAATAATCATTTTGAAACAAAATCCCTCCCTGTATTTCTTTTCTTTCAATCAATACTTCACCCTGCACGGCCCAGCAGGACCACAAACAGCTGGTTTTAACACATGACCTGATACTTATCACTGGCATCGAAGAGATAACTACCTATATTTTGAAATATGTGCAACAAGTCATATAACATGTGAGCTGGTTTGCTTTTAAGTGTTCATTTTGTCATTTTTAGAAAGAGAATATTGTTATTCTTACTAAAGACAAATAATAATATTCTTACCATATAGCTAATAATGTCAAATAACACAAAAGCAATAATCAGTTTTTAAGTTTTCCTTTGTATATGGCTCACGTGTTGATGAGTAAAGTTGAGGTACAGATGCTGATTCCACCAAGATGATGCTTTGAAAAGCAAAGTTCATCCTCTGTCGCTCTCTGCTGTGCTGAATATTCATATGTGTTAAGCTTCTGCAGTGACAGCTGGGCTTTTGTTCAGTGTGTCACTGCATTAGTTACAATCACTTAACACCAATCACTGTATGTGTGTGTGTGTGTGTGTGTGTGTGTGTGTGTGTGAAGGTTGCATGCGTTTGTGTATACCTTGGTGTATTTAAATTACTAATGACAATTTAATCAACCAAAGTCCCCAGACAGAAGTGTATTAATAATTGAGTTTCTGTTTTCAAACACAAACACCTTGATAGTTAGTCCAGTCAGAGACACAGAAGAAAACACACAAACACACACAAACACACACAAATACACGCACAAAATCGTTACTGTTTGCAGACTGACAGTTCGGTTCACTTTTCAATCTCTTTATTCTAAAACCTCCTCAATAAATCTTTGTTTTAACTCACTCCTTCATGATGCAGATAACTCTGACAGTGCGTCTGTTAATGTGTGTGTGTGTGTGTGTGTGTGTGTGTGTGTGTGTGTGGCTGTGGGTAAGAGAGAGAGAGAGGGGATTATAAAAAAAGAGCTGGGGTATCTTTAGTCGGGGGGGAGTCTGTGTAATCCAGTTATTATAGTGATCTGGGTAATTTAATCTGTTCTGATTGGGATTAAGCTTCATTCATCTTAATCCAGCAGGAAAAGTCTGTCACAATAAAACTCACAAGCTGATAAACATAAAAGGGCAACAGAAACTTAAAAGTAAAATAAAGTATATTCAAAAAAACTCAATGAATCTCTTTAGAGACCATTTTTAAACACTTGATTTCTCTTAATTTTGCTTCATTTGTTAGTATTTGTATTTGTATGAGAGAACTAGAGGGCTGCAGTTTATCTAAAAACTGCATGAAACTCAAGTTAGATTAAAGCTCATCTGCTTATTTGTCTGCTGCTCCGGGTGTTATTGTGCGATATTATAATCTCGGGACTTTGCATTCGTGTGTATGTGTACGCATGTCTGTCGTGCTGCAGGCTACAGCCGGCTGATCAAATTACCCCACTGTCTGTCGGGAATTAGGGGGTTGCACTGACAGCTAATTTGGTCCAAAGACATGCTGTCATGCTGCCCATGCAGCCCACGGGTGGTGCTGGGATAGCAGGGGTGGGGGGTGGGGTGTGGCAGGTGGGGGTGGGGTGGGGGTGGGGGTGGGGATGCTGAGAAAGGGGGCAGGGGGGGAAGGGGGATCAGGATGAAGTCATCTCTCTGTGGAGCGACTTAATCAGATCGAGCTCCTTCCTGTACATGCACCCATGTTCACCCCCACACAGCAGGTATGAAATCTCCACGCAAACACACACACACACACACACACACACACACACACACACACACACACAGTGTTTGTAAGTGTCCAGCGGCTCTGGAGGAGTCTGAAGATCTTTGTGATCTAAAAGCAAAAATCTTAGAATCTTTAAATGGAACTGATTGTGTCTCAAACGGAGGAAACGCTCACAGCTCGTGACCAGACTGAGGCGATGGAGGTCGTGATGATTAAGTGCAAAACTTCTCTAAAGCTGAAACTTTTAGAGAAAATGTGTCTCCAGACGTCTGAATGTCCCAGTCCGTGTTTTTTTCCATGTGTGTGTGTTGGACTCACTCTCTGAGGACGCAGCCTGGCCAGGTGAGGGCTTCGCTCAGGTATGTGGCCCCGTCATCTTCAATCCGATTGAACGACAGATCTATGATCTCCAGGGTTGGGTTCTGCTTCAGAACGGCAGCCAGATGACGCACGCCATCGCGAGTCACACGGTTACTACAAACAACAAAGACAAAGAGGAGGAGAGGAGCGCAGCAGACTGATGGAGTCAGAGTCACCAGCTGGTTTCTCTCCATCCATCAGAGGATCAGACTTTAGAACGAAACCCGTCGTGATAAACTGGATGTGCAGGACATGTTGGTACCAGCGCAGGTCCAGGTAGCGCAGGCTGTGGTTGAGCCGCAGGCCTTCGGTCAGCCTCTCCATCCCGGTGTCGGTCAAGCCCATCTTCCCCAGGTGAAGCTCCACCAGGCTGCTATTCACCACCAACATCTCAGAGAAGTGCACCGCCCACTCCTCCTGAGACGGACAGGAAGCCTCAGGTCAGAGTCGTACGTGTGACCTCCGTGTTACGTGTCCTCTCCGTGTGTTCGTACCTGGTGGCTGAAGAGCAGCGGCCGGCTGACATCCACAGAGCGAAGAGTCCTGTTGCTTTTCAGCACGATGGCAAACGCTATCACGCTCTGAGTGGCCTGCAGGAAGAGAGGCAGAGTCGCACCGACCGGCTTCGGATCATTTACAAACACTCAGACGAGGATTCGCATCATTCAGTGGGTTTTGTCTCAGTTACAAGCAGGTTATCACAAGATTCGAAAAGAAAAGAGTAAAACATAAGATGCAACTGCAGTTTGATCAACCAGCATGACACACAGCAAACTTTGTGTGTGTGTGTGTGTGTGTGTGTGTGTGTGTGTTACCAGGTCGCAGGCAGCCAGCTCCAGGTCCCTCAGAGTGTCGTTCACCTGCAGCGTGCCGGCCAGGTGCATGGCCCCTTTGTCCCCGATCTTGTTACCTGACAGTCTGAGGGAGAGCAAGCTGCAGTTACTCTGCAGAGAGAGAGAGAGAGAGAGAGAGAGGGAGGGACGGCGTTATTCTGCGACATTTAAAACTAAAGGCAGAGGTGAAAAACGACACGGAAGTTACGGTCAGCAGATCGCATGAAAAGACCAAAACCAGCGATGAGTGAGCTCCACTAAATACACTTCATCACACAAGACTGATATGTTTTTCACTCACAGCCAAATGTGGATTAAACTGCAGCTGAAACCAGCCTGAACAAATGCAAAACCTTTGATTAAAAATGAAGAAATGACTGAATATCTTTTAAAAACTGTATATTTATATATGTGAAGTGTTTTTAAACTGTTTGTCTGCAGTGGAAACCAAATGGTTTGGTCATTAAATGTTGAGAGAGTCATTTTTTGTCTGTTTTAGGCTTTTCTGAGGGTTAGAAAAAAATAACTAAAAGTGAAATTCATGAGGACAGCAACAGATAAAAGTCTGGTGTGTGTGTGTGTGTGTGTGTGTGTGTGTGTGTGTGTGTGTGTGTGACAGATATGAACCTGCAGGCTCTTAGCTAGAGCTTCTGCTCCCTGTGTGTGGATGTCATTGAACATCAGGTCCAGAGTCTGCAGAGCTGAGCCGTCCTCCTGCTCACAAAACACAATTCAACATGGAACTTGAACACGTGACAGAAAAGAAACACGTCACGTGTTTTTCTTCACCTTCTGACACCAAACTGAGCAGGAAAACACAGGAGGACAAACAACTTCACCTAATCTGCTTCATTTAGATCTTCTGTTTCCTGCTCACCTGCAGAAGGTCAGCGAGGTGTCCCACTCCGTCATCTGTGATGTTATTGTAACTGAGATCGAGACCTGTCGACACAGAAGCTGTTTAGAAAGAGTCTGAGCTGAGGCGTTCACCTGAACCTGACGGCTCACCTGTCACACAGGTGTTGCTCCTCAGTGCTCTCAAACATTTTGACAGAACAAGAACGTCTTCGTCATCAAGCCGCTGCACGCGTCTCAGTCGGCTGTTTCCTGGTAGTTTTAAGATATCATTCCTGCTAAACACGCAAAAACTAAAATTTAATTCATGATTTAACACCCATGCTGCCTTCAGGTACACCTATATGTTATAAACCTATATGTTCTCAATTTCCATTAGATTTTTGACAGAAGTAACACAGTTCACACAACAAAAAGTTCCTAAAAAGCTTCTGTGATTTTAATTTTAATTTCATCTCCAGTAAAAATGTAAAAACATGCATGTGGTCTTTGTTTTTTGTGACTCACATCTTCCCATGAAAACCTGAACTAAACTAAACTAAAAAGATTTTAAAAAAGCAGTTGCATGTTAGAGTGATAAGAAGCAAATTACTATTTTAACTGATTCATGAGCAATTTTTAATTTTTATCATTAAACTGTTGTGTAGCTTAATTTGTAAAAATGCTAAATATTTCAGATTTCGCTGGTATTGTTTTGTGAGTAAAATCTTTTCCATTACATTAAGTGTAAACTATAGTTGTCAAATAAATGTGGTTAAATAAAAAGTACAAAATTTACCTTAAAAATGTCACAAAATTGGAAAACATAAAACACATAAAAAATGGTAATTTGCTGTTTAAAACAGTTATATTAGTACAGTAACGTTGCTCAGTACCCACAGCTGCCTTACATACTTTTTCTAAAGTTACTTTATTACTTTGGTTAAGTAAGTGTTGTGTTTATAAATATTTTAAAAACGAGTTTTACTCATAAACTTGTATTTTTAAACTGTTCAGTTGGCTCACTGCCATCGAGAGAAAAACAACATCCCTCAGCTGAACCTGAAGGCAACATTAGCTTCCACAGCTAGCTAGCTGTTAGCTTCATCCTGACAGTTAGCGAGTAGATAAATAAGTGAACTTTTAGTCGTTTGAGTGTGAATTTAGCTACTCACTGCCTGACCGCCGTCTTCTCTAACACCTCTAAGACATGTGGGTTTATTTTTATCTGATTTTCTGCGCAGTAAGAAGCGTAAAACTCGGAAATATCGTCGGTCGCCATCCCCAGAGCAGCGGCGGTTTGTGTTGCTATGGCAACGAGGGAGTATGGCGACCCGCGAGGGACAAAAGAAGAAAATAAAAACTCAAAAAAACATTAAAATTAAAAAGCACTGAGTTCAAAACATTCATCAAATTTATTTTATGTCGTTTTATCGAAATTAAGTGACAGTTTGTTCTTTTATCTTTTTTACGGTGTAAGTTAACATGATCATTTAAATTCAAACTAACATTTTTAAACTTTTTTTGGTTTATTTTGACAATAAAACATGTAAATAAGCAAAATTAGTCTTTTTCCACACAGATGGCCATTTTTAAAAGAGAAACTGGAAGAAATCTGACAACTTTAGACATAATATGAAAATGTTTTGTTACTATAAGTAGTCGTCTTTATTTTTCAGCTTTGTATTTGCAGCAGTCACTGAAACAAACAATGTGATTGTCCCTTTTTGTCTTAAATTTTATTATCCTGTTGTACGGTCTTTATACAGTGGTGAACCTGTATATGCAATTCACATTTTTGTACAAGTAATGCAGACATTTTATGTGAAATAAAACTGAAAAAGAAAAAAAAAAAGAAAGCAAACAACAAAATACAGCTTCATTCAAGTTGACAGAAATACTGTCTCTAATGCAGTGTGAAGCACAGCATCTCTGCTAAGACCTAAACTATTTCCTTAAAAAAAACAAAAACCTATGTTACAGTGAAGGAGAAACCTTAGTTTGCATGAACTGGGCCGTTTACACGGAGAAAGCCACCATCACGTCAAACACTGGAGGGTGAAACATTTACGATAAATAAAATCATGTTGTGATAAAAAGCCTCCTACTCACTACATCACCCATTAAAACAATGCAAGAGCTTCACTGGCTGTCCCGTCATATAATTTGTGATCGACACTCAGATCTGATTAACTTTTCTTCACATTGATTATTGATCCAAACAGAGCTGCAACAGAAACGTAACTGCGACGCGCCGACGTCGGAGAAAACGTCGTCAGCCGCAGGTCTCGGAGCTGTGGAGTCTAAGTGAAACTCGCAGGCAGAAAGCAGGTTTCCATCTAAAATCAGTGATGTTACACAGTTTTACCATCAAACTGAAGCTGGTATGCAAAGTGGCTTTAGGATGAAGAGACACACGACTCCAAATGAAAAGATATTCAGACTTTCGGACATTTCCACAGTAGAGCCGCAATGACACGTTCACTGACCGATTAGGATTTGCACGTTTTTCTTTACATTTATGGACTAAATGATAAATAATGAAAACAATCAGCAGATTAATTGATGATGGAGTAATCCTTCGCTGCAGCCTCATTACACGTTTTAATACAAGTTGTTCTAAACAGGCACCTTTGGAAAATAAACTCAGGAACTTTGTGTGTTCAGCTTCTGGTATTTCTTTAAATCCTTTCTGTTCAGTCAGCGACAGGAAGCCGAGACTCCAGACAACAGGAGACAGGAACTCAAATAAAGGAGGATTACAGCTTTTTACAACTCAGGTCTTATTTTCATAGTTTTCGTCATCATTTCTATGAGCGATGACGATATTTTACTACATTAAAATCAAGAGTTTAGATTATCAAACCACTTTATTTCACTTTAAATGGGTCCAAATTTTATAGACTGAGGAAACTCATTAGGAGACTGTTTGCTGAGGTAATAACTCAGGGTCATCTTCTATTAAGTTTATATACGGTCAGATGTCTTTGTGCAGCAGGTGTCGCCCCCTCCTGACCATTCAAAAGAATGCAGGCTTAAGATTTTACTTTGTAGACACAGTTCAGTCAATTATTTATTACTTCTGTGACTGAGTTCTCTAATCTCAGCTTTGTAAGTACAGATTTACTGTTGCTGATAAAAATAACGGACAAAACGATGAAATTAAGACCCGAATCGTGAACGAACAGAATTCTCTTTTGCTCCCAGACGACTGGAGGACGATCGAAGTCTGTTTCACGGGGATGAAAGTCGGCCTGTGAGTGCTGACTGCGGCTGCGTGTTAAAAAAGGGGAAACTGTTCCACCATAGTGACACCAGTGTGGCTCGGCCTTCACTGCTGGGGAGGGTTGTGTTCGGCGTTGTCCACCGTCCTGATGATGACGATCTGCTCCAGGCTCTGGGCGGGGGAGGGCGGCGGCCGCAGCTGCTCCACCAGAGCGTGGAGGGTGTCCGAGTTGATGGTCTGCTCCTGGTCGGGTTCGAAGGTCACCTGGTCGGTGGTATTGATAGGAGGGTGGGAGGGCTCAGCCTTGAAGTCCTGGATGATGTTTGCCTCGGCGTCGTCAGTGGTGGTGGCGGCGGCGGCAGACGGCGCCGTGGCTTTGGGGTTCGGGGTGGCTGGCTCGGGGTTGGGCGGCTCACCTTCAGGGATGGAAACCATGCCTTTGTTCTCCTGAGTCAGTTTGCTCTGGACAAAGGCCATAGGATGGCTGGAGGCCAGGAGGACCACTGTACACACACACACACACACACACACACACACACACACACACACACACACACACACACACACAGTTACAAACAGGAGGAAATGTGCTTCTTTTTCTGTTTGGGCTGATGGTCACAAGAAACTGGGGCATCAATAACATTTAAAGACTAAATCAAATCAATAAACAGAGAGAGAGAAGGTGGAAATATACACGATGCAAACCTTCACACACACACACACACACTCTCACACACACACACACACACAGCTCACCTGCTCTGGCTCTCTCCTTGTGTTGCCGCACCTCGTCGGCGTGAGCCTTCTCCTGGTGTTTGATCATGTTTTTCACACTGGCGAACCTGTTTCCACACAGCAGACACTGCACACCGTTGTTCCCGTCTGCACACACACACACACACACACACACGCAGAGTGCATAAGTATCTTGTTCACTGAGTTGAAAGTAACAAGTCTGATCTGGGATCAGAAAAACTCACCTGGGTGAAGCCGTCGCATGTGTTTCTTCAGCTCGGACGACGTCACAAAACTGGAGTTGCACTGCGGCTGTGAACATTTGTACGGCGTCTCACCTGAAACACAAACACATTCATACAGAGAGGAACGTGACCGAACGGCGGCTCTGAGCCAAACACTGACTGATTCTGGCTGTTAAACGTCTCCGTCCGTCCAAACGGTTTAGAAGGAAACCAGTTTAACGGTGAAATTTAACCCTCATCTACTCTCTGCCTGATCAATAATGCCAGAAAACGCTCTCACCCGTGTGTTTCCGTGCGTGAGCGATGAGAGAGGAGGACACGGAGAATGACATGCCACACAGATCACACTGGTACGGTTTCTCTCCGGTGTGTCGGCGCTTGTGATACGTCAACGTGCTGGACTGAGCGAACGCCTGACCACAGATGTCACAGACATATGGTTTCTCCCCGCTGTGCAGTCTGAACACACACACACACACACACACACACACATACAAAGGTAAAAAATCTAACTTTAAAGACACCGAATGCGTCGACACAACAAACCTGACTTTCAAACAGAGACCTGCCGGCAGGTAACGTTAACAGGAAGTGAAACGGCGTCTGTACCTGATGTGTATCTTGTAGTTGGACGAGGTAGCGAACTTGAAGCCGCAGCGCTCGCAGGTGTAAGGCTTCTCCTCTCCGTGGTGCATCCGGCGGTGAGCGACCAGCTGACACTTCTGAGCAAAACACTTGTCACAGCCGGTGCAACTAAATGGTTTCTCACCTGCACAAACAACAAAGAGAGACAGAGAGAGAAAGTTCAGCCAAACCAGTCTGGACAAAGAAAACATGCTGTTCTTCTAAACTCAGTTGATGCTGAAACAGTCTGTCAGCTGCTGGATCAGAAGGTTTCCAGCAAAGATAATCGCAGCCATCGATGAAACTAACTGAGCCAGTTATCATGAAGCTGATGCACTCTGTAGGTAAAACATGTCCAGCTGACGTCTTCAGAGTTTTATAACTGGACACACTGACATTCTGTCCTCATTGATCCCCTGACAGGTGATTTCTGGGTCATGACTCAGCTCACCTGTGTGAATGCGCAGGTGTGTTTTCAGCTGCGTAGCTTGTCTGAAGGTTTTGGAGCAGAAGATGCAGACAAACGGCTTCAGCGCCTCGTGGATCTTCTCGTGTCTGTGCAGGCTGCTCACGTCTTTGAACAGTTTGTTGCACTGGGTGCACGACAGCGACAGCTCGTCCATCCCGTCCTCGCCCCTCTCCTCCTCCTCGCCTGATCCCACCTCGCCACTCTCCTCTGCTTCCTCCTCCTCCTCTGCCCTCTTCCTGCCTCGCCCCCTGCCCCTGCCCCTCCCCCGGCCTCGCCCTCGCCGTCCCTCAATGATACTCAGTCGCGGTTTCTTGGCTGAGGTTTCGTCATCCTGGGAGGGGCTCCAGTCTGCAGAGGTGTCACCGAAGTCTTTCACACTGGTGTCAGAATCTTCTAAAAACACTTCTTCAATTTTTATACCTCCTCTTCCTCTCCCCCTGCCTCTCCCTCTGCCTCTGCCCCTCCCCCTGTAGCTTGGGGTTTTGGGGGTGCTGTCACCTGAGCTGCTCGGTCCAACATGCTCACTCATAAAACTCTTGGGCGGTCTGCCTCTCTTCCTGCCTTGTCCTCTGCCGACGCTCTTCGGAGTAGTCGGGGTGTACTCTTCATCACTTCTCTCTCCCTCTTCCATTTCTGCGTCTTTGGCCTCCTCGCCCTGCTCTTTGCCGTCCTTCCCCTCCTCTTGGCTGTCCCCTGCGACTGAGACGATAGACAGAGGAACTGGTGAGCTGGGGCTGCCAGGAGAGGTGGGGCTGTGAGGGGAGGGACCAGCTTCTTTATCTGCCTCGGACTGGGACGTCTCGCCCGGCTCGGACCAGTGGGGGATTTCCTCCAGGTACTTTGTGGCCTCGGACATTCCCAGGAACACAGCTGCTCGACGCACAGCTGCCTGTCTGGTACTGAAACAAAGAAAACCAACATGCTTTCATTACAATAATTTAAAAATAGTTTTGTTTAACTTATATATATAAAAAAACACTTGACAGGCAGAGTTTCGGTCAGTTGTACCTGCTGATATTCATCTGTCCAGTGTAGATAAACTCCAAAAGCTTCTCCAGAGCGTATCGGCTGACCTTCTCAGGGTCCAAGGTCGTGACCTCTTGAACCTTTTCAGCATGAGATGAGAAGTACTTGCTGAACGCAGCCAGGATGTTGCGGTGGGCTCTGAACTCCACGTCTCTCACCATTATGGTGATGTCACACAAAAAGTCCATCTCGCGCTGCTGATGCAGGCGCTGCAGCAGCAGCTTCCCATGACTGTTTACATGAGCCATCTCTGCAGCGGGTCAAACAGAGAGGAGACAGGAAGCTTTAATGACACTTTTTTTCCCTCTGTCTTTTAGAAGAAGATGTTGTCCTCTGGGAGGCGCTGTAATACGCAGCAGAGAGGAGATTTATTCCAAAACAATCAGCCTCATGAAGCACAAATGTACAAAAACATTGTTGGTTCAAAAAGTTATCAAAAACTTTTAATTATCACTGCCACAAAAAACAACAAATGTATGTTTTGTGGTATTTTTCTGGTGGGTTTCAATATATTATGAAAGAAAGTCAACGACAGCATTCTTACAAACAATTATGGTGGTCTGCTGTAGTCTGTTCACTGCATTTGAAAACTTTTAAGTCTTTTCTGGCACCAAAAAAGTACATTTTTCAATTGTGGATAAAAATCAAAAGACAGTTAACCATAAAACCAGTTTCTGAGTAAAAAACATATTGATTCTAAATGTACTCAGAGGACTGTGATTTGCATTAATCGAAGAAATGTTGGCTGGTTTTAAATATGTCGTGACTTCTCTGTAAATGGCTCTCAACCCCAAGTCCAATGACTGATACTGAAAATGTAAATCTGTTTCAAAAATACATGTCTAGCTTCTTATAACAGCTGGTCACTGAATTTCACAACCATTACTCAAGTACAGGGAAGAAGTGCATTTGTTGGGGGGTATTTTCAGTGGGGTATTGAGCAGCATTACACCCTGATGTACAATGTGCCTCATATCTGTATTTTAAGTCAATTTTGGGCAACATCGGCGCCACTGAGCACAAAGTAAGAAGATTTATGAAAGTTCACAATGATAAAAGTCTAAACTTTCATCAGGATAATTCCATAAGTCTCAAAGTACTTTACTCGTAAGTATTTCACGTTAATAAGTGTTAAAGTTTTAAGCTAAACGGATATGACCGGATACATTTGGACCAATGAAAGACTAGAAATTTAAATTAGACTCAATAGTTTGTTTACATTACTCACCTGAGGAAAATCCAATGACAGAGCTAGAAACCACAAGTGCAGTATTACAGTCAATATCAAATAATATCAGAAACAGCCTCAAAGTTGACAAAAACTCGTTATATTAGAACTTTTATCTTACTCTCAGTAGTGTTTCTGCTTCACCTCCTCTCCAACGACTGCAGATTTCTCTGTTGGACACAGTTATGAGTCAAAAGGAGATTATTGGGAGAATCTACAGAGCATGGCGACAGTCTCAACAACTGTTTAAAATGCACATAAACACTTATTCACAGATTTATATCTCTGAATCAGCAGCCTTTGACAGGTGAGATGGAGAAGTAGTTTTGGAAAATAAAAGCTCCCGCCTGCTTCCTGAGCAGGCCTTATATGCATGCTAATGCTAACAGCACCGTCGTAGATAGCTTAAAACTACTTATATTGTTTTTTTGTGGTTTATCGTAGATGTAATAATATTTTATGTGCAGCACAAGTCAACGCAGAAGCAATTATTGCCTTTCTTTGCTTAAGCAGAGAGGTCGATACGCGAAGCTAAAGCTAACGGTTTTAGTAGCAATATAAAGCGCGGAAAACAGTGTGCTCTTATTTCGAAGGTTTGACGGTTTGTACCGGCAGTGTCGGCGTAAGTTGGCACAAAAATGTCAGAAATGCTCATTTCAAAGACCAGTCGTGCAAACGCGTCGTCAAATTTAATAAACTGTTTCTGCAAACGTCCCTTTCTTTATCCAGCGCAAAGTAAATAAAAGCAGAAAAGTACCTTCTAATATCCGCGATCTCCTGCCATTATCCCGTGACGTCATTAATTCTCGCGAGACGTTGCTGGCTGGCAAAGATACTCGATACGGTCAAGATGAATCCCGCCGCGCACTGACAACGGACGGAAGTCAGGTAGGATTATTATCGCAAAAATATTCGATAACCACTAAAAATAAGAAGTTTTTAATGAATCGATCCACATATTTTATTAATTCAGAGTCTGCGTAACATTTTTATAAGACCACTGATTCACTGGGTCATAAATTGGCTCGTCATCTTTTATTTTAGAACATTCTCAGCACAGGTAGGCTAAGCTAGCATATCTACATAACGTTAAACAGAGAAAAGAAACAAAGCAAAAACCAACTGGTTTTAATAGTTTAACTGACTGAGTTCAGCTCAGATACCTCATGTCTCTGCTCCAATACATCTGAGAGGCAAGTAGTTTACCAATTTATTAGACAAAAGTAGTTACTAGTTTATAGATTGATTTATTTTTATTTTAACTATATTACTATGAATTAAGCTGCTCGTGTGTATGTGTATTTATTTTTCACCAGCTGCAACACTGAAGTGATGAACTTGTCAATGCACCACTACTTTTATTTCAACACTGTAAAAGAATATTTTTACATTTTTATTTGTTCAAATCTGTTATTTAATTGTCCGACTATTGGATCTTTGTGATTTATAATGTTCACAACATCTTCCAGTAAACTCTTCCTTCAGACTGATTCATCTCTGCAGGTGGAGTTTAATGGGAAGATAAATGAACTGAATAATAAATCCGCTCCGCAGCTTCTCTGCGTTTCTCTGCATCTCTTTTGAATTCCCTGCCAGGAGGCTTTCTCATGTCATTATCCAGCTCTCAAGCAACAATTAGCAACTGCTATGTTTAATACAATGTGATTCACTGGTATTTTTTAGCTGTTTTACACGGTTTTTAACATTTTGTCCTCAAAATGAAATGATTTAAACCTTCATTATATGAGCTCTTTCCAGATGAGTCTCATTAACCTGCAGCAGGCACGTCGGTCTGCTGTTTGTCAGGACTGAACTGCCACCCAGGGAATCGTTTCAGTCAGTAAAGCTTCTCTCTTGGTCTCGATGTGATACTGAAGAGAGCTGAACAACCTGCAGCCGCATCTGTTGTTTACAAGTGATGAAACTTTTATGTGCAGATTCGGCTGAAGCACTGAGACTCACAGAAACTGAACTATCAGATCTGATCGAAGCCTCAGTCCTGCACAGCTTCAGCTTCATGCATGTGGCGGATACATCACCACTAGTTCTGACTCGAGGATGTCAGCAGTTTTTCAAACCTAACAATCAGTGGATTGATGGAGGAAAGAATCAGCAGATTCATCCAGAATGAAAAGAATCATGAGTTACGAAATAGTTTTAATGAGCTCCACCTCAACCGACGACTCCAACGGGAAAATCCTGCTCTGACACAAATGCAGGAGTCACAAGAATCCAATGAGACCAGACAGAAGAGCTGAACACACACAGTTCGACTGCAACCACTTACTTTTACTCTAAATGCTTGAGACAAGATTCAAATTCTTTTTCTGTGATAACTTTTTTAATACAGAATGTTTTTTTTCAGTGTTGCATTTATACTCGGCCTAAAAACAAGACGACCTTATAATCTCAGTCCTGGTGATGATCTAGATGCTGCACAGGATTTTTAAAGCCTCCAAACTTCAGATTTAATGAAAATAATGTTTTAAAAAAACTAATTTAGTTTTAACCACAAAGCATTTAAATCCCACCTGAAAAACATGTTTTTATTGAAGTGATACAACAACTTCACTGTAACCTGGATACACAAACCACATTACCCAGGAATGTTTGGCTGCACCGAAACACACACACACACACCACAACACACACACACACACACACACACACACACACTCACACACCTGTATCACCTGTATAACCTGAATAACTGCAGATTACTGGACGGGAACCGCTGCTGACATCAGAGAAATGTGACACTGAGAAAAACAGTTTCAAAGGATTGTGAGAAGATTTGTTACAACAATCTTCTATATGATCATCTTGGTTGTGGTTGTTGTTGTTAAATCGTTGTTGATTTAAGAAAAGCTGGTTCCACATTTGGGGAACTCGACTGACTCGACTGATCCCAGCTGACCGGAGGAGTCTGAATGCTTCCTAACACACAAATGAATCAGAGGTTTCTGTGTCAGGAGAAAGAAAGTGAGGTGAGAGGCTCCTCAGAGGAGACAGACCTCCATCAGCATGAAGAGCGGATGCTTCTGGCTTCATGTTCCTGCTGCTTTCATGTGTTTGTTGCATTTTCCTGCTGCAGATGTTGCAGCTGCAGCTCATTTAAACTCCTTTACATCCTGTTGGTTACTTTCATCCTGTTAGTTACTTTCATATTGTTAGTTACTTTCATCCTGTTAGTTACTTTCATCCACAGCATCAGAAGCTTCATATTCTGCAGTATCAGCATCTGTCCTCTGAGGACCACGTATCTCCAAAAAGGTTTCACGAGCTCAGAAAAACAACATAAAAACTGTTTCAGCTTTCTGACATTTTGCAGCTCAAACAAGAAGCTGAAGAAGGAGGAGAAACTTCTCTCCATCCTCCAGTCTGTCACAAACATTCAGCATCAACACATCTGGACACATGTGGTGTCACGTGGACAGGAAGGGCAGTAAAAGTAGTCAAGTAAAAAGTACAATATTTGCCTCTGAGATGTAGATGAAGCAAAAATTCAAAAATACAAGACTGTGATGTAAAAGTTAAACTGAACTTGTACGAGTGAAGCACTTGAGTAAATGTACTTTACATTTCAACACTTTGAAAAGACCTGAGGGGAAAAGTATTCAGAGTACATATAGAAACAGCATATCTCAGAAATACTCAAATACATGTGAGTTGTGTTTGAGGGATGTGAACATTTTATCAGCAGTAATCAGCTGTCAGATGAAAAGTGATGAAAACTGTCACATTTTCCTCTCAAGTGTCGTTGATGAGAGTGTTAAAGGAAAATACTCAAACAAAGTGCATATCTCGCCTGATTACTTGAGTAAATGTACTTAGTTACATTTTACTGGAGCAACAGAAGACAGGTGAGCACAGTAGTGAAAAGTGAATTTGCATTATTTCCTCGTGAAAACGTTATCAGTCACGTTTCGACTCCGAGCAGCAGAAAATGCAAACCAGGAGCCGAAGTGACACCGACCACAAAACCACACGAGACACTTCAACAGCAGCACCTATGATGATGAAGATGATGATGACGATGATGATGATGATGGAGATGATGAAGATGAAGCCCGTGAACACACCACAGCTTTGTGATGAGTTTTCTTCATCATCTGAGCTGTAAAAAACGACACGCACTGCTCCTTTAATGCTGATTCATCCACACTGACCTGTTTGTTTCTGCTCTGTGTGTGTGTGTGTGTGTGTGTGTGTGTGTGTGTGTGTGTGTGTGTGTGTGTGTGTGTGTGTGTGTGTG
>JAQMCX010000015.1:7147661-7163528 GCA_029814765.1 Acanthurus leucopareius
ACCCTACTCACCCATCCACCCCCCACACCTCACACACTCACACACACACACAAACACACACACACACACACACACATTAAGGTGAATACTGATGACAGCTCTTGACTGATTGTTAATTTAGACATCATTTCAGTCAGTTATGGTGGATTTCTTCCTCTGTATTGTTGGATTTTCACATACACCCACGCTGTATGATGATGATTATTTCAATCATGAAAAATATTTTCTGCTGTATATTATTCATACAAAAGTAGACACATAGGGGAAATAACAGTTGTACTTTCTGAAAGTTCACCCATTATAAGAAAATTTTGACATTGTATTAAATTACATGAATAATTACTGATTAGAATAGTTACTCTAATCCTAACCTCACCTGTATTTTACAGATCAGTTATATATTAAGAACACTTTAATATATCACATCTGCAGTCATATATGCTAATAAATCATGAATAAAAGCTAGCTGACAAAGTCTGCAGCCATAAATGTAGCCTAAGTAATTAATAGCTCTTGCAATAAGACTGTAATTGTAAAAGTTATATTATGTTAATTAAAGAATCTTAATGCAGCCCCTTGCCAGAAGACAGAAGATTAAAATGGATGAGTCTGATGAATTGAAGAGCTAAAATGAAGAACTGGGCACCAATAAATGGCAACAAAAGATGTGAGACACACCTTTTGAAGTTCAGTTTTTTTAATTTTGTGGAGAGAAAATAGCTATCTTAGTTTTCTGATTTTCCTTTCGATAGATAGATAGATGTACTTTATTGATCCCAATTTGAGAAACTCCACTGTTGCAGCACTCCACAACCAGAATAATACAAACTATACAAGAGTCACTAGAAGGAGTCTTCAAGTGAATTAAGAAAGTGGCATTTACAAGAGGAATAAAAGGACATTTACAAGAGAAATTAAGAACAAATGTATGTAAAACCAAAAGAAAAACAATTGCATGATGTGCAAATGGCAGTAGTGCAGGAGCAAAGATGTGCAAGGTAAAGAAACCAGTAGTGCACATATTTGCCATTGAGTCTTAAGAATGTCCAGAATGTTATCCGTCACAAAGCGGGGAAGAGTTGTTAATGCAAACTCTAATTTCCTCCTCTTTTTGTCAGGGATTGCTGAAATCTAACTTATTGCTGCTGTTTGACAGTCTGGTTCGTTTCAGGATCAGCACTTGTAATTAGGCCAGAGGGGACAGAGACTCTGTCATCTGTTCTGGTTGTAACAAACCAAAGCAACTTCTTTTTCCCCTCTTATGATGGTGACAACACCAGACTGGGTCCTTTCTTTGACTGGAGAAGAAGAAGAAATACAGATGTTGGACTGCTGTTGAGCACAGCAGCAAAACTTCAAACCTGAAGCAACATACATCTCTACATCTGCCCCGTGTGTGTGTGTGTGTGTTTGCGTGTGTGTGTGTGTGTGTGTGTGTGTGTGTGTGTGTGTGTGAGCTGAATGCATTGGAGGAGGCTGTGTCTGCACCGCCCCGTCGGTGTGTGCGGTAGTCAGCGTCAAGCTCATTCTGCCCCCGGACTGGTCCTCTCACTGAACCCCACGCGCTATACTCACAGCCTCACACACACACATACACACACACCCACACATGCACGCACGCACACACATCCACATCCATACACAAACACACACACACACATATATACACACACACATATAGCGGGACAGTGAAACGAGGCAGGCCTGGAAAACCGGAGCGCTTCAATTAGCGCTCCTCCGACGGATCCCCGGCGTGGACATTTTTAATTTTTCATCACAGCCTCCTCGGGTTTTTTTCCCTCATGTGGCTATTTTTGCGCATTGAGCCCGGCCGCTGCTGAGGTGTGTTTGAGCCTTTTTTTGAGCCAATTGTGAGATGAAGAGCAACGCTCGGTGAATGGGAAACACCAACACGGAGGCACTGCCACCTTTTTTCCATCCTGACAAACACGCTCGTCCGTCCGTCAGAGAGATTTGCGCACCCGAGACCGGAGCCGGTGTCTGCGCTCTGCGGGGCCGGGCGCGCGTCGTCTGGGAGGAGTAAGGAGGATGGAGGCGTTTTTTGCAGAGGTAAGTCATGGACAATATGTGTCACCCTTACCTTATGAACATTAATGACAGATCGGCATGATGCAGTTTACATTTACATCGATGCAAGACCTGCGATGCGAGATGCTTTCACGGTATTTCGTGTGATTCACATAGGGGTTTGGTTACGGCAGGTGTTGCTTTGCCTCTGTCGACTGGACCGTACCTCACCGATTCCCCACTAGAAATAGGCCCCGTTCCTTCCTCAAATCTGCACGTCTATACCGATTTTAAAAAAAATAAACACTAAACACCTCGTTTATTCATTTCTTATCATCGCAGAGCGTCGGGGCCGCCGAGGCTGCCGGCCCGGTGAATTAATTCGGAGCATGGCCGCAGATAAATTGGCCAAACGAGAGCTGACACGGGGCTTTTGCATCTATAAGGCTGCGCTCTCGGATTAAAGGCAATCTGTTAACAGAGGGGCAGACCGTGTTGGCCTCCAGCAACAGCTCTCCCACACCGTGCTGCTGTTAAAGACACCCTTTCTTATGGCTTTTTAGTGCGCTGTCAATAAGGTTGGATGTATGGGTGGGTATGGGCTGCGGGAATTGAGGAGGGGGGTGATGGAGGAGGGTGGCAATCTGGAAAGTGGAAGAGAAGGAGGAGGGTGTGTGTGTGTTTGTGTGTGTGTGTGGACTGAATAGGTGAGATGGGAGGGAGACAAACGGTGAACAACTAGGATCTAATTAAATATTAGGTAAATCAGTGGTTATTAATTCAGCCCCCCCACCCACCCCTGCTCATTCCTTCACTACTGGGAAAACTCATCACAGGCTTTCACCCGCAGCATCCTGGGATTTATTTTTAAAAAATCCCATCCTCATGCTTGTAAAAATCAACCCTGGTGGGTTTTCCATTCAGATCCAGGTCCAGGCTCCTGTATTTCCATTCAATCTCCTTCTGGTTAGGGTCTCTCCTGTGTTGTCACCCCTCCTCAGGAGATATAAGCCTCTTACCCCCCCATTTAATTTGTGTTTTGGTCCACAAACGCCATTCAGTCGCTCATCCACACACACACATCCACACAAACTTATAAAACGCCCGTCTTGTCCGCCGTCTTTGATGCCAATATCCGTCCTCTCAAAGCTACTTACCCCACCCACCCTCTCAAGTTAATCTGATATGGGTTTAAATGCCTCTCACATTGGCAGTGTTGTGCCATTTATTAGTGTGTGTGTGTGTGTGTGTGTGTGAGGACCATGCATGAGCACCGGCCTCTAGGTGAGATCCATTGAATCCTGGCAGCACGTTAACAACAAAAAAAAAGGTGAATGAGTTCATGACATAATTATGACAACTGTTGGGAAGATCATTCAGCAGCAGCTAAGTGTAACAACCGTCCCTCCTGCTCCATTTCCCATCATCATGTCTGTGATATATTGATCATAGCATTGATTAGCAGACCACCACATCATCACCACCATCCACCCTGCAGCCCCGCACGGCACAGACTCTGAAAGCCTGTGTGAGACCTGAAAATGTAGTGACTTATTGAGTTATGATGTTCAGGCCGTGCAGTCCTGCATAAGCCTGCATATCTGATGCTCAGAGACATGACTTCATGCAGTGGGGGCTGCTGAGTAATCAGTCCTCTCGGGAGGTGTCCGTCCAGAATCCACTTAGTTTTTTTATTCCTCTGCTGTCTTCATAGCTCCATCCCATAGTCTTATATGTGTTCCTCCACTTATACAGATCCATCCCTCAAACCAAAAAAGAGTGAACAGCTGACCTCCCTCTCTGGCTCTCTCTCAACCCAGGCAGAAAACATGATAGCTGGCCGACCAGCCAAGCATGAAATGTCAGGTGGCAGTAGACTACTGTATAATCCCCTCATATTGAAAATGGATTGGTCGGTAGTGAATTATGGTAGTTGTAGTAACATTTTGTGCTCTAAATACAAACAAAAATCAATTTTTTTTTCAGTTAAAAGGGGGCTGAAGAACAACATAGCACTTCATATGAAAAGTTAGAGCATACTTTGCTGTGGACATATTAGAGAGTTGATATTTCTGTGGATTTTTTTTTGTTTAATGTGATCTTGGCATTAATTCCCTGCACATGGCAAAGAACTAGGTAAACAGATTGCAACACTAAGGTTGAGTAATTTCTTGTTGTTAACAAAAGCAGATCGAAGGAGAAAAAATATGTATATTTTACAAACCCAGCCTAATACTCAGATTTTATAATAAATATGATTTTAAAGTTTCAATTGTTTCTGGATGCTTATAACTAGAGCAATGTCTGTAATTTTTTAAAAATGTCTAAATGAACACATTGCTACCATTTCTTTGCTGATTAAAGGTAACTGCTACTGAGGGAAACACAGAAATGAAAGTTACACTCAGATCCATTTATTACATACAACATGATTAAATGCCAAGATTTTTACTGGCTATGACCTAAAACTTCTATATAGTACAATAAACTAAAGGTTTATCTTAGCTAACTATCAACATGCTAAAAGAGCAGCAGGAATCAAGTTGGCTAACTTTAGCATCAGGTAAATGTGAGGAGATTTAGTTGTAGATGTTTGAGCCTCAGTCAGACCCAAACTTAGATAACAAGTCTGTTGTGAATCAAACTCAATAACAAACAGACACATCATAATGGTAAGTATAATTAGCATCTTCTTTTTGTTTTAGTTGTTTGTTAGCCTGTTAGCTTGAAACTGGCAGTGGCTAGCAGTTATGCTTGTGCAAGCTATAAATCTTTTGTACTGAAAAGTTCACTCTGTGCTAAATGTTTCAGGTTTCTCTGCTGTAACTGAATTTTAAATTTGTAAAGTATAAAGTTCAGCTTGTCCAGCTTGTTTCAATCTCATATTTAGGGGAAGTGCGTAGACATCGCCCCCTTCAGTAAAGGAATGTGAAAACACCTCTCTTATGACAAACTTTAGGTCACGTGTCTCAGGCGACATAAACATCAGAAAAACAAATATTTAAGGAGAAAGAATCTTTAAATCAGCTATTTGAACAGTCTTTAGTATCATAAGCAAAAATAGAAACAAATACAGTTTGAGGATGACAAATATATTAAATTCTGCAACAAAAAAAACTCTGTGAATGTAGCCTAAGTATTAAAAATCTCAACTCAACTTGCACCTAAGCTAACTTTGAACCTCGGAGCAGCTATCTGTGTACTTTCTTCAGTCAAAACACAACAATTTTCCTGTATTTTATGTTTTAAAACTGGAGTAACAGAGGCTGATTTTACACTGAAACCTGCTAATCCTTCGGACTATAAGTTTACATGTCCGCAGTATAATGTAATGTAGGCTATGTCTCATTAATTTCACGAGATGTGCATTCAGGTACACCTTGTGCTCTCAACTCCTGAATTTCTGTTTGTACCTTTGTGTGCGTCTGAGTAAAATGGATGACATTTGGTCTTAGGGCTGACATTTAATGTGTGTATTGGTGTGTGTGCGTGTGTGTGTGTGGGTGATAGTTTTGGACTGGATCACAGGTGCATAGCCGCCATGGACTGATAACCAAGAGACAGACACGTGTGAATGAGGAAAGAGCAGTTTTGACACATTATCTCAGGCCTGCTGTCATGGTGGCTGTATCATATCTGCCTGTTTATAGCCTCGGTTTCTGTCCTGTTTTAGCTCATTCATTTCCCTTTTTGTCCATCATTTTGTTCAGTATGTGAGTATAAGTGATGAACAGATTGTAAATAATCATTTACAACCCCGCAATTTCTTGAGTGTCCACAACATGCTATACTGAGAGCAGTTATAGGGTTGTAAAAGCTTTCTCACACTGAGGTTGATTTCTTATGCAAAGAACTTGCTTGGCGGTAAAATATTTATCACCTGAACGCAGTCCACATAGTTAATTGCAAAAAACTGTGAAACACTCCTAGAAAAAAACCTAACAAATCTCAAAGCAGCCTCCATGTTTGAACTCCAGTGAGGGTTGAGGATGTTGTCTAACTGCAGCGAAAAATTCATGCCTTTTTTTTAATGTGAAATACAAGGCTAAATTTCGTTAATTTTAGCAGAATCCATAGATTGTGACCCAAATTGTGCAGGGTTTCATATAAAGTGCATGATGGTGGTTCAGTGGAGGGAAGGGAACAGTCACCGGAGATGTGTGACCTATATTCAGCAGCTCCAAACGCATTTGTTCTGCTGCTCAGGAGCTACATCAGCTTTGCTTGTCTTTCCCTCTCTCTCTCTCTCTCTCTCCTCCTTCTTCTTCCTCGCTGTGATGCTCTCTCGCTCCCGGCGGCCACTCACTTGGTGCTTCTTCATCTCAGTCAACCAACCACTTTGGGTGCAGCTCTGCCAGTTTCCCTCCTCCTTCTGGCATTTTTCCTGCTTTCTTTTCCCTCTCCTTTTATTCTCTGAGCCACTCTCCTTCTTCTGCTTGTGTAGGTGTGAGACTACAGCTCGGCTTTAGTCAAGCTGCATTTAAAAGCTATTTTACAGTGAAGAAAACAACATCTCCCAGAATCCTACTCTTCACTTACAAGGAACATCATCACGCAGAAACGTTTTAAGGGTTAGTTTGGAATTTTTGAACAGGTTTTTTTTGGGATACTGATCCATAGTCAATGTATCACCTGCAGGAAAGGTAAAACATTGACGACACACCTTCAGTTTGGAGAAGCAGCTGGAGTAAGAAGCTAACCGATGTACAGCTGTTCATGGGGTGGCAGCAAAACATATTTCAACACCTAAAGAAGATTTACAAATATATATATATATATATATATACATGTATGTAATATCTTTAAAGGTATACAGTACATTATATTTAGAATATTTCACAGCTTTTTCTTGTCTTTCCGACAGGACAATTAAGCTCTCTCCAAGGCCACCAAACTCTATTGACAAAAGCAGAAATTTTACTTCACAGAACACAGGAGTTGCTGGTCGGCCACTGCGTCAGTCAGCTAGTTTGCCTGTGTTATCGTGTTAATTTACTGAATCAGAACAAACCCTTTAAAACAGAAAAGTTACACAATTGCACAATCAAACTGAAGGATCAAGCAGAAACGTTCCAGTTCTGTGTGGTAAAACTACTGTTTTGTCAAAGGAGTCTGGTGGGTTTGAGGGACGTAAAATGGCTTCAGTCTACTGTCAGAAAGAGCTGTCCAGCAGCAACTTCTGAAAATGTTGTTATTAACGATGTTTTTAGGTTGACCTTCTTTTATGTGTCTAAAATACATTTTGTTACTGCCTCAGTCCACAGCAGTATTGCTAAACTTCCTACACCTTTTCTCCCGCTGCTTCCCCCAAACTGAGGTAGTAAGTTCACTGAATGTGAATACAAGCCCCCTTCAAAAAATCCAAACTAACCCCTGAAGTATTTCTTCAACATATTACTTAAATATAAAAAAACCCTCTAAAAACCACATTTTTCCATCTTAAATTCAGCTAAAACAGGTTAATTTTATGGATACAGTCCAAAATCACAAGATCAACCTGAATCAAAAGAAATTCATAATAACTGATCACTTGCAAATAAATAAAAACAGTAAATATAATGAAATAAAAATGATAGAGTACATCATATCCCACAATCCTCTCTACCTGAACACCATCTCCCAGCATCCACCATCACTGAGAGGAAAGATGTTGTTTCCATGGTGCCCTGTTGCCGTGGAGTCTTGTTGCCAGGGTGTTGGTGGGGGTGGGGGTCTGGACTGTAGTTTAATCCAAGATGAGAGAGAATGTGATAATTAGCAGACTGCTTAAAGCTGGCCTTTCAAAGAGGATTTGCACCGTACAAACACACACTCGCACGCACCCACTCACACACACACACACATGCACACACACACACACACACACACACACACACACACACACGCACACACACAAAATAACATTAACAGCTGCTTCTCTCTGCTGCCTTTATCCCTGTTTGTAATTTAGCAGTGTACTCTGATCTGGTTTACTTTGGATAAATCATTCATGTGTTTGTTTTGGAATTCAGGACAGTTTAAAAGGTTATTGGTCTGAAGCATCAGATACTCCAGAATGACGGTAAAGCAGCCAGAAAGGGAACACCATGCACTTAAAACTTGTGACCCTTCTGTATCTACAGTAAGACTGTGTGAAGGAGGACTGACCTGATGGTTTCTGTGTGTGTATGTGTGTGTGTGTGTATGTGTGGGTGCGTGGGTGGATGTGTATATATATGTGTGAGTGTGTGTGTGTGTGTGTGTTTGTGTGTGTGTGTATGTCTGGGAGGGGCATATTACTTCTGTTGAAATGTTTTCCCAAGGATAGAAAGAAAAGAACATTTTGGTGTTTTCTAAAGAGCAGCAGTTGTTGATATCTTTTAATTATCATTAAATCTTCTGAGAATTTTTCAATGTTTTATCTGATATTTTAAAGACAAATATCTGCAAAATGCCAGAAAATAGCAAAAAAAGGACCTACTAAAGGATTCAATTCACAGATTTCAAATGTCTTTCTTTTCTTAGTCCAAAACCCAATAATATCAAATTCCAAATCAAATATAATCAGTGATGTACTTTGCATCTCTGGTCGTCTGATCTTGTTTGAACTGTATTTTCTGATAAATGTGAAAGATGTGACATGTTTAAACAATTTCCAGGAGCATTTTAGTGATTGAAAACATCACAAGCTTCTGGCTTCAGTCCCAACTCAAGTCTTTACAATGACATTGGCTCTATATGTAACCTTTGCACTCTTGGCTTTGCTCCATATTTTGGTCACATAGCGTTTCCTATGCAAATCTCATAGGGAAAAGGTCAAAAGATTACCTTATTACTTGCTGTTCCCTAATCCATGTATTATGTGCAAATGTTGGGTCTCGTTTCATGCAGAAAAACACATAAATACCTTAAAAAAATCCTGCTTGATAGAAATGACTCTTTGCTTTTTTCCTACAGGTTTGTATAGAGAACTATTTGTTACTTAATCATGGAGTAAATGTGCAGCATGCTGAGGTTTCAAATGAGGCTACAATGAATTTCTACAGTGATATTTTGAGGCGATACAAAGAGAAATCCACTGTAAAAGAAGCGGAGCTTTCAGTAAACATCATTGATGCCACGAGATGCACTTTAAATAACAGGTGGAAACTTGCTTTCTGTGACTGGAAACACTAGACACAGAGCTGTATCTCTGAATTAATTACAGACTGAAAGTATGCAGGGATACACCATTGAAGAGTAACATTTTCTTGGTTTAACTTTAAAACAATGACTAGTGGGATGCATAATGCTCTTAAGTAGAGCAATAATTAAAAGAGAGAAGTGCTGAAACGTTCAAAATAAAACAAATTATATTGTTTTAAGATTTTTTAGCAGCACATTGTTCAGGAAGGACAGTTTAAAGATTGAAATATTAAATTTGTCACTTTTTGCACGTTTTGTTTTGCTGCCAGATGTGTTCGTTTGTACCAACAGTGTTAAATTTCAACTGTAATCTCTTTCGCGGACAGATGTGACTCATATAGGACAGGTGACACCCACACACACACACACACATGAACACATGTTGTTGTTCTCCCTCCAGCCGCCATAATCTGCTGAAAGCCTCGCTGTCCTGATTGTATTATCACCTTTAATGGAATATTACTGACACAGTTTAGGTCCCTGACACAAGCTGGGCTGCACCGGAGGAGGTGGATCAGAGGGTTTTATCACAGTAATGTTAAAGGGCGACAGCGGCGAATTCCTTCAACACACACAAATTCACCTGCTTCATAGATGAAAGCCTCCATGAAAGCCAGAGATTCCAGCAGGGTTTTTACACCAAAGCTCTCAGATTTTGCACAGAAAGGTCATTTTTTTTTTCAACAGACGGATATGAGCTGCTCCACAACACCTGTCCAATAGGATGCTGCCATTGACGGAGACAGAAGTTTTGACAATTTCACTGTAGAGAAGAAGGAGGGAAAAGTGAACTTTGTGCATCTTTGAATTTCTGGACTTATTTAACTTCTATTTAATCAAACTGCCAATAGAATTAAAAATCTGAGAAAATATTATAGAAGATGGGGACACAAGATTTCAATATTAATTTTGTGATAATTTACATTGCAGTGTAGCATCCTAGTGAAAAATGCTTTGTAGGATTATGTGCTTCACTTTATTTTGCACCTTATTTTGCACATATGTTCACTCTTGTGCATTTTAGTAATGCTGAAAAGTTCATGGTTTGGGTTTAAATAAGTATGTGAGTTATGTAGATTCAGTTGTGTAGCCTACATATGTTCACTTACACATGGGTCCAAAGTCCTGATCTCCTGGGTAAAAGTTCTATGTCACAGAAACGCAATTGGAATTTCAAAATAAAGGCATATGACTGATGCTTTCACTTTTGCATCGATGATATTGAATTGATCCAAACCAATGGACTGTTATATTATTAAATTGAACCATAACTCCACTTGAAGGCATCATGGTATCTGCTAACCCTCCTCTCAGGCCTCCACACCCTCGTCTGTGTGAACTCACACCATCACTTGCAACCACACCCACATCCACTCTCCTATAGGACATCCATCATTGTAGGGAGAGTGGTGAGTTTACAGGTTGAAAACTGAGGTTATCACAAACACAATGAAGCTTAATGGCTGATTCTTGGCTAATTTTTTTATTTAAAATGTTAAAAAAACCCAAAACATGCTTTTTTGCCAGATGTGTCAGAAACCAGGAACAGAATTAGCATCAGAAAGGCAGCTGGACTGAACTCAAGACGTTCTCATGTTAAATTATTGATGGCCGGTTGTGTTTTGGGAGTCTTGGTTGTGTGTCAGATGCCGTTTTAGCACTGTGGTAGATGTAACTGTAGTTAATGAGTTCGCTGAAGCTGCCAGACAGAGACACACACACACACACACACACACACACACACACACACATTCAAAGTCAACTCTAAATGCACCTTTGACCTTTAGTCTCCGGAGATCCCGCCTCCATGCTGCTCTTTAGTTTTCTTCCATTAGCTGCTGACTGGTCAGCTGTTTCTCTCATCATTTATTCATCTCTGTCTCGTTTCTGTCATTCTGTGTTTCCCTCAGCCTCCTTTACTTTTCACCTTTGCTCCTGTTTTCTAGTTTTGGTGTATCTCCTATCATCACCATCGTCCCTCTTTTGTCCCGTTTCACTGTCCCGTCTGTCTCCTCCTGTCTGTCTCCTCCTGTCAGGTGATGACAGTCAGGTTGTCAGATAAGCTTCTGCTCCTGCGAGTCACTTCCTGTACTCTCCATTTGTTACTGTCGCTCATTTTGTGCCCCTTTTCTATCAGTTCTCTTAACTTCTATCTATTCTTTATTTCCTTTTAGCTTTACTTCCTCTTTTATTTTAAGCCAATTTAACTTTAATGATGCCCTGACTTGTCCTTTAGTGCCAACATACCGTTCATATTTGTGATTTTTAATAAAAAGTCTCCACAGTTATTTGATTGATTTAGATTACATTTTTTTTCTCAGGATAAATTGTATTATAAAAATTGTGATTATCCCCTGATTTTTTCCTGTAGCGCCATCATCAGGTCCCATTCGAATTTGTCCAGTACTAATTAAAACATGCACAACCTATGACACCACTCTCAGCTAATGTTAGCATGCTCTTACACTATATATAAGAGGTGAACATGGTAAAATTTATACCTGTCTAACAACAGAATGTTAGCATTGTCACTGCCAGCATGTCAAAGTACATCTTCACAGAGCTACTGGCATATTTGTACACTTTAAAGGTTTCTACAGACTGTGAGACATTATGTAAGTTTTCTGCAGATCACTTAATGCAAGACATGTTTGTACAGACTTGGTTGAAATCTGCATCAGGCTGTATGAGAACAACATGTGCTATCAATATCAGAGCATATCAGGAGCATGTCATCATCCTGTGCAATGTATCTGCAGCACTCTTGTGTTTTGAATAATACAACAGATTGATAAACAAGCTTTGGCCATAAATTACTGACAGTAAAGCCAAAACAAATGTCTTGTTTTGCCTCCATTATGTTTGCTTCAGTGTTTTTTCCCTCTAATCTACATTAAAAAATGTAGAAAAGTTCCACCAATCAGTGTTCTCTATGTCATTTCACGCTGAACTTTGATTGGTTTGTCTCTTTGGTCACATTGTAAGAATTTTAATCCAAGTTTCTGACAGTCACAATTTAGCAGCAGACTGTGTTTTGTTATCAAATTTGTCAGTTTTCTGTTGAGATTGTCAAAGTTTGTGTTGTAACCGAAAATCTCAGTGTGTCTTGTCCAAGGAGTCGTCAGTCTTGTTCTTCACCTACTGTTTCCATCTCTTCTTTTCCCATTTTACTTTCTCTTTTCTGGTAGTAACATTTGCATTGGGTTCAGTATTTATGTCTGACTCAGAATGACTGTTATATGAATCTCTGTTTACTGTTTGTTTGTGTTTGTATCTGACAAGGTGTATTGATGCTCAGTTCAATGTCATAAGTGACGGTTGAATGTGCAGTTTGGAGTTGAAAATGTGTGTGTGTGTGTTTGTGTGTGTGTGTGTGTGTGTGCGTGTGTGCAGACAGTAAACGTATGTTTGGGTCGTGATCTCTGTTTGTTGGGCCGTGAACGTCTCTCAATCGGATGCTGTTGTCTCCGGGGCGACGCCTCAGTCAAATGGCAGCGGCGTCCATGTGATCGCCCGAGCAGAAACAAGGCCTTTATCGGACACACACACACACACAGACACACACACACACACACACATACACATCAGCTGTTCAGGCGTCTGGGTGGAAATACTCTAGGGATGCTTTCTTTTGAAAGCTCGGTAATGAAAGATTATTAGATGGTCAGATTTTTATTAATCACCCCCTTTTTTGCTTTAATCAGTCTTGCCGACCTCTGTCCTGCATGAAAGCCTCAATAAAGTGTGTTTGGAACAAATATATCCTCATCACATGTTCTGATCGTACATATTATGCTTTATTTAAGGGGCCACAGCGCAGTTTTAGCTTATTTTAGCCCATTAATCACAAATCACATATTCTTTACATAATTTTTTACTAAGAATAAAGATTTCTTGCCTTCTGGGGAGTTTTTTAAATTCTTTTACAGTTTTAAAATCAAAGTACTCAGATTGAACTTCACACTAAATATGACCCTGCTGTTGTTGCTTTGTGAAAATCCTACATTTGTCAGGTGCTGTAGACGTCGCCTGTCTTTGTTGGGACTGTCTTTTGAGAGCCATCAGGCCTCGCATTCACAACTTATGCTGTCAGAAAATCAAAACAAGATGACGAACCACAAGCCAACGCAATTTGAGTTTAAAATGTGCGTTCAATTAAAGATTTTGTTATGCAATCCTCAAACCAGATGAAATCTCACAAGCTCAGCTGTCAGCATAAGTTTTTAATTTGATTAGCGTTCACTAAGAATCCGTAAAGAACTACTTCACGTACAAGTTAAGCCTCTATGAAGCACGTCTCTGCAGCTGCACAGGTATGGCTCGTTCTCTGCCTCAAGCTTATCCTTAAATAAATGTGTTTGACATTTTCAGGATAGCTGCCAGGGAAAGCGAGTGGTGCGTTCATCCAATTAAATGCAGAATAGAAACGAGTCTGAGGGAAAGGGAGTAAAATATAGCTTACTATAAATGAAACTACTGGAACAGAAACACCAATTAGTTTCTCTCTAACTTGCACAAAGTAATGTACGGAGTTGGCATTCCTCGGTCAGGGTGTTCTGACGCTCTTTCATCTCCTGTCGGTCTGAGAGCTCGGTGTGAGATGCGAGGTCGGAGGTCATGTTTTAGGGTAAAGCGACAATTGAAGTTGGTTGAGGTTTAATGGAGCTTGACTAAAAGGCGAGGGACGAAGCGAGAGGTTGGGGGTCCGACTGCGGCTCGGTTTGGATTTCAGGAACCTGTGCTCGGCGTTGCCTGCTGTTTTCACACAGAAAACACAGGAGTTTGTTGTCATGCATGGCCATTTCTGTCTGTCTGGGCCGGTAATAGACTGAGGGGGGGAGGGGGAGAAGGACACAAAGGAGGAGGTGGAGGAGGAGGAGGAGGAGGAGGGTGTGGGTGTAGGTTGTAATGCTGGCAGGTCATTTATAACTCTCTGTCTCCCCAGATCGCTGCATTTGCATCAGAGGTAGAGCATCGATTTGAGTCTGGAGACCAATTTACTTAAAGGGGAGACACATAGACAGACGGGAAAAACAGCCATTATGGTCTGGCCTGTGGAGAGAATAAGGAAAAAAAAAAAGAAGAAGAATATGTATATGTGACAGTAAATGCTTCAGGACGAGTGTTAAAGGTCCCGTGTGTGAAGTTAAAGAGGGGTCAGGGGTCATTTTATCAGTTTAAACAGGATGTAGTGGAGCACCGATGAGCGTCGCCTCAGGCTGGTCGTTGGGACGATGTCACGGCACCGCCATCGTTAAAATGGCTCCGTGTGCTGGAATCTGACAGGGAGACGAGCTGGAGTTAAGGACGAGACAGGCAGACTGACTGCAGAGAGAGAGAGAGAGAGAGAGAGAGAGAGTGAGGATCTAAAGGAGTGATGAGGAGGCTAAATATAGAAAGTTGGTGAGCAGAGAACAACAGAGAAAGAGAGACAGAGAAGCAGCGAAGGCCCTTAAATTTTTCAGTTGTCTGAGTGATTCTGGATGTAAGAAGCTTGTTCAGGCAAAGATCGCATTGAAGGGAATCAGCATTCAATCTAACAGGCAGTAAATTTCAGATCTTAGATTTATATTTCCTCAATAAGACAAGTTTGGATGTGTTTGGTTGTTAATCAAATTAATGGACAACCTTTTTGTTTTTTTGTCTCGTGATGCCTTAAGAGGAACATTCAGGAATCACCAAAGTTACTATAAATCTTCCTGAGGGGAAGAAGTTTCATGGCAGGTCGTTCAGAGAGCTGACAAGACGTTTCACTCTGAAACAAAACTTCATCCTCATGGGAACATCAATGTCTGCACAAAACTTCACAGAAATCCTTCCAGTAGTTGTTGAGATATTTCAGTCTGGAACAAAGTGGTTGACCGACAGACTGAGATTAAAAATGGGTAAAATGTGACAGAGAGTTAGACAGGGGGCGCTATAATGTCTTACTGCACAAAGCTGCAAATAAACCTTATAATGATACCTCTTTTAGCTCAAAGTTTCAGTATAAATAAGTGTTTTTTATGTGTATTTTTTAAAACTTGGAATCAAAGCCTTACGGCCATTGATTGCAAATGAACATTTTATAAAATTTGTCCAATTACAATGTTTTTTTTCTTTTTGGAATATGAACACAAAATTGGAGGCAGGTTAAAAGGCTTTTTTATCTTTCAGTGAACAGAGTTTTTCATCCATAAGCAAAAGAGTCTTTTGGGATTCTGGAAATACCTTCAGAACGATGGTTTTATAACAAAAGTGAGAAGAGAAAAAACTCATTAGGACTCAATGTCCTAGCTCACTTTCTCTTAATCAAGTCATCCAATGAGCAATGTTAAATAATAATTCAACTTAGGAGCTGATCGGCCATGTTTAAGGCATGCAGGTAAAGTCAGAATGCAGTCAGTTTAAATGTCCTCATAAGGATAGAGCAACACTTTGATGTGCATCGTACATCCTGTCACTGATGCAGATGTGGGACTAAAAGAGTTCATGTTCAGCAAAAGCCAGAAGTGTTGAACTCTGTTTCCAAAAGCGTTCAGACATTTTTCCCCCTGAGCCTCACCTTGAGCCTCCCAACAGTGTGTGTGTATATATAGCACACTGGATGTGTGTGTGTGTGTGTGTGTGTGTGTGTGTGTGTGTGTGTGTGTGTGCATGACTGCCTTGTCACTACAACTCTGCATTCAAGTTAAA
>JAQMCX010000015.1:7181428-7206530 GCA_029814765.1 Acanthurus leucopareius
TTCAACAGAGTCCAGTTGCCTTGTCTTAATGACTCTTCAAGATAATCATGACCTGGATGACTGAGAATCTCCACAGAAACAAAAAGGAAGTAACACACCTAAATACCTACGGATTAAAAAGAGGTTAAGCATTTTACTGGTAAGCAATAATCATTGGTGTGTGTGTGTGTGTGTGTGTGTGTGGCACAGTACACCAGCTTCATAGTGATGCTGTTATGCTGTTATTTATACTGTAGTAATTTTGCATGATCTTAGCCACTAAAAGTTAAAGTTTAAAAGAAACTGCAGTAAATAGATATTACAACAAAAAGGAAGTAACAAACCTGAATACCCACGGATTAAAAAGAGGTTAAACATTTAACTGATAAGCAATAATCATTAGTGTGTGTGTCTGTGTGTGTCTGCGTATTAGCTGTGTGTGTGTTCTTTCGCGTGTTCGAGTATTTTGCAATGGTGCGCGCTCCCGTGTCCGCGCTCCCGCGATTCAGAAGTCACGTGGTCCTGTCACATCCAATCGTTTATTTGTAAGAGTGGTCCAGAGCGCGCACCCGTTAGCGGAGGAGAAGAGAGGACAGAAGGCGGCAGAAAGGCAAATAAAGCCCAATTAACCGATTATTCTGAGCACCAACACACAAAATACAGCCAGGATGTCAGAGGAAAAGCCTAAGGTAAGACATGAAGGGTTAAAAACCTGTCCATTTGTAGTGATGCCTCAGTCGAGCTCCTGCCAAACCATTTCTCAGATGTGCAATCTAAAATGGCCCGGTTTGCACGTTTCTCCGAATCGGCGCAATGTTTGTTTCGCAAATGAATGAGCACCCGCACATTCATATTTACTTTTAAATGAGCTTCAGTATTACCCTGTAAGTGGAAACAGGAGCGATTCTGTCCCACTAACTAGGTTCTCGAAGATTGTGAGCATAAATGCCAATTACAACATGATTGTCATTTGCGGATTTTTTCTTTGTCGAAACGGGCTCACGTTATGTCCGCAACGCAGCAAATGCCGCAACTGCAGCAGCGGCAGGAGAGCGCAAACGAAGGTGACGCACTTGTGTAGAAATTAAAGTAGCCAGACTTTTCATGTTGTTTTTGGTGTGCCAGTGTTTATTTAGTCCCAGTACAACAAAAACTGCTAGCAGTGTTAGCCGGCAGCTAAAGTTAGCATCGGTCTTGCAGGGCTAACGTGCCAGCCTGCTAGCCTAAAGCTAATCATGCTAACGTTAGCGTCTGGATTGCCCAGCTGGCAGATTGTAACCTGTCTGAATAAGTCAGACTTATTCAGGTTTGTACCGATATGGGGTAATATATGCACAAAATGTTATAATCTAATTATTTCACCATATATCGCGGTCGCACGTTGTTGTTGTGACATTTAAAGTTGCACGCTATGTCAAGCTTGCAGTCAACTTAACATTACTTGTCTGGTAACGTTACACGGATAGCAGTACTGTTTTTTTTTTCAAGTGTATCTCAGAGCTCCTGACTGCAGTGTTTGTGATCTATTGCTCAAAATCTTAACTACCTGATTTACCTGATGTGGCACGTTTATGTCTGCAGGAGGGAGTGAAAACCGAGAATGATCACATCAACCTGAAGGTTGCAGGCCAAGATGGGTCCGTGGTTCAGTTTAAAATCAAAAGACACACGCCTCTCAGCAAACTAATGAAGGCATACTGCGAACGACAGGTGAGCTGAAAGCCCATATAACTGCTTTTCATCCTCTGCCATAATAAAATAAAGAGTTTTTAGATTTACTCTTATACCTTGTTTAGCCTCCCTATTAGTTGCACACTTGCTATTTTTGTACCAAAAGTTATTTTCACATGGATTCATGTTGTGTTGCTCCTCCAGGGCCTAGCAATAAGGCAGATCAGGTTCAGGTTTGACGGCCAGCCTATTAATGAGACGGATACGCCTGCACAGGTAAGCTATTATGCTCTCTTTACTGATATATTTTATTTAAATGTTGGAGTAAGCAGCTAAATATTGATCACTTTTGGGGAGAATTCTTCAGATTATTAGATTTATTAAAAAGACTGCACAAATCTGTAAATAGTCTTGAATCATTTCACCCTTTTTATTTTGGCCTGTGTCCACTAACTGGAGGCCTTTGCGTTCTGCTTCTCGTAGCTGGAGATGGAAGATGAAGACACCATAGACGTATTCCAACAGCAGACAGGCGGGCACTGCTAAGCCCTTCCCACCTCATTGATGGCCACCCTCAGACCACGCTCTTATCCACCTTCACTGTCCCTCCCCTCCCCATTGCTCCTCTCAACCTATTATTATTATTATTATTATTATTATTATTATTATTATTATTTCATTTTAAAGATATGTCATGGTTTTTTGGCAAGGTGTGTCGGGGGGGAGCTCCTCAGCTGTTTATGTACTGTCTCAGCCAGGACTGAACTTTTGTGCGTGTCAAGTCTCTCTGCTGGCCAATCAGGACAACATTTTCTTCCGGCTCTGCAAGCTGTGATTGGACCAACAGTGTGTCACAGCTTTTCCTGGTTTGTCAGTGCTTCTCATTCACTCTCCAGTGAAAGCTTAGTATCAAGTAGTATGTCACGGTTTTCATCCATCTGAGTTGATTGCAAGGCTCTGCAGGATTGTGTCCAGGGGTCACAGTCAGTGGGCATGAAAATGTTTTGAAGTGGAAGCGCTATCTGAACTTAATACACACACTGCCTTCCATTTCACTTCACTTTCTTGTGTGTTTTTTGTTTGAACGGTGACTCCTGCTCTTCTGTCAAAATGGTATTTTAATTCTCTCTGCATTTTAGGTGCTTTTGCTAAAGAATTCTGCAATGTTTTTTTTTTTTTTGTATTTTTTTGATTTTTCTTTTAGAAATTAACACCCAGGGGGCTTGTTGATTTTTCTGTACAGAAGTATCAGAGTGGATGTTAGATAAATGTCGTAGGGCTTGGACCAATACTCCAAAGACCGGACTTCTGTCTCATATTTGATGTACTTGGATTACTCTAAAAACAAACTGCAAGGTCAAAACTGTCACATTTTAAGGGAGTTTGTATCTCATTAATGTTATTTGCCTCCATTTTGATTTCTGTTGATTAAGAAAGGTTCTTTGTGGGCATCTGGCACAGACCATCATTCACTGATCCATTCAAAGGCCTGTTCAGGGGAGGGAATTTTAATTCCTTTTTTGTTCGAGAGTTGGTTGAGGTCTCGCTGATTAAGGATTGTCTTTTGCCTTTGAATACATAACCTTTTGTTTTCCTTTCCCTAGTTTCTGATGCAGGGAGTCAGTGACAGTGACAAGTGACTCTGCTTGTGTGTTTTAAAGTTGGACAAGGGGGGAGGGGATAACTGGAAGTTTGTCACTCGTCAGTCTGTGGGTCAGCTGTCTCATGTCTTTATTGTCCTTACGTATGTAGGCTGGCAAGACACCTAATCCCAGATGTTTTTAAGAGAAACAGCTTCCAGTTTGAACATAGATTCTCAGTAAAAGTCAGTATCTTTATATTAACACATTTTGAAAACACTTACCACTGTCATGTCCACTGTTCAGATGTTTCCTTATGTGTACAAGGCAGAAGTTGCAGGCCCTTTTTTCCAAAAAAACATGACTGCAGTGTTGCTAACAGTGAAGATATCCCAAGTCGTAAAGATGGTCTCCAATAATTTACAGTTTCCGAGAAGGATGCACACAGTTTTTTGCATATCGAGGGGGGAAGGGAGGCTAACGAGCGGAGTTTGGGAGATAAGTGTTCTGTGCCCACAGGGCCCTGTTCTTCGCGTGCAGATCACTGAGTTGGCGTGATTTGATTGAGGGCCTGACATGATCTTGGATTTTCAGTTTGGTCGGTATCAATGCATCAGCAAATTATTGTGGTGATGATGTAGTTCTTGCAGCTAAACCTCCAAAAGTGCAAGCTCATTCAGAGTAAGTTGGATCATGTCAACTATTCCAAGGTTAGCAATTTGAATTTGTTTTCAGATAAGGCTGCACCTTTTATTACAGGCCTTAGTTGGCCAGTACAGTCACAACTGAACAGGTTTTAAGTTCAAGTAGTCATTGTAGTCACACTTATTAAAAATTACAACTAAATAAACTCAATGCAACTTACAAAAAATAATTCCAAACCCTGTTTTATAGTACAGATTAAAATCTTACATCATGAGGTATTTAAGATTATTCAGTGTGGGCTGTAATTGTAATCGGCCTTTCAGTCTCCTTTTAATCTTTGTTTTCTGTTCCCATAGGCATTAATGTAGTTTTGCTCAACCATACTAGAAAGGTTCTGTCCTTTTTAAATGGTATTTAAAGGTAGTTTTAATATTGTTTCTCAGCTGTATTTTTGTATTATTAAACACATCAATGTCCTTTCATTTCTAAATGAATTTTTGACATAAACTTTTGAAAAAAATCGCTTCACTATGCCGCCACCTGCTGTGTGAAATATTTGCTACTGTCAACTCTGGTCCTAGTGAAAAATCAAAACTTCTCTGAGGAACCAACTCTCATCCCTCCCCCAGGCTTTAAGAGCAAGCATTTGGCAAAATTGTGTTGTTCGGAGATGTTAAACCTTTGTGTGATCACAAAGCAAGACAAGTTGGTTACAAGCAGTGGTCACGGTTTCATCTTAACCGGCGTCACAAGATAAGAGCACAGTTATCAAGACAGGCTTCCATTGGCATTTAAAGAACCGAGTTAGCTGGGCGAAGAGCTTTTTGAGCCGGCTAATGCGTGAGCTAAGCTACGTATTGAACGAAGAACGGGGCCCGTGTCTTGTCATGTTATTTGTTTCTCTACTGATTTGTACATTATTTGTGGTCTTTTACTACTGTATACAATAAATATAGTTTGGTACTCAGATTTTCCTGTCTTGCATCATTTTGTATCTGTATTTAAAAATAAGAACTTAAATGTTTTTTCTGGGAATAATTTCATACCTCTCCCAGGGATAGTTGTGGCTGAAGACATGTTTTTTAAGATTGTCAGTCTGTCCATCTGTCCAATTCTCATGAACACGATATCTCAGAAACAGCTTGAGGGGAATGTCTTCGAATTTGGCTCAGACGTCCACTTGGACTAAAGGATGAGCTGATTCGATTTCAGTGGTCAAAGGTCACACAAATGTGATACCTCAGAAACGCCTTGAGGCCTTTTTAAGTACATATGGCACGAACGTCAACATGAACTCAAGGATGACTTGATGAGAATTTAACGGTTGAGGGCCAAGATCACTGTGAACCTGTAAAAAACATGTAAACAACAGTTCATATGCTAAACAAAATTTACACAAATTTAAAAGGATTCAGTGGGGAAATTATGACATTTTATATCTCAAAGGCCATTTTCACTGAGACATCATTTTGTGCAGAGTCACTTTTCTGGCCATTATTCAAAAATATCTCAGGAACAGAAGGGGACATTGTGACCATATTTCACATTAGGCTGGACTTCAGTTTGGTTGGTGCCCAACTTGAAACTGCGGTACATTAATAGATCTTGATGGGTTGAGGATGTGTGTGAGTCACACACATTTTAGAGTTTTTAGCTTCATTGTAGCAACATCCGTTAATGTAGTTCACAAAACGCTCATAGTGATTGTAGTTGCACTTTTTAAAATCTCTATAAAGCTAATCTGTTCTATTTCTAAAAAAAACCCTCAAAAAAACAATTTTTTAAATATTGGTATGAGGTTATTACAACATACATTATGTAGGACATAACAGACATGGATGTAAAGTGCAATTTGACTGTTTCGCACAGGCATAAAACTGAGAGACAGTAAATCTAGTACTTATTTTGATAGGGCAAGTACATAGCACTTATCAGTGCTGCAGAATTTATAGCCTAAGATGCACTAGCATGTCATTTGACAGGTAAAAACAGGTACAAAATATTATGACATATTGTATTGCTAAGAAGTATTCAAAAAATTTTGCAATTAGAGATTCTGTGCATTAAAGCGCCGCCAAACTTGTGTCATTTGTTCATGTGACAAACGAGTCTGTTCTCCTTCAAACCATAACTGCTGTCTGGTATGCTGTACATTTTGTCACTTGCCAGAACATGGCTGTCATTAAATTATATATATAGTTGATGTGTGTCTCATTATGCAAGAGCTGGTGTCAGTTCCCGCTCTGGCTCGGCCTGTTAAAAATGCGTGCACGAGCATGGATTGAAATGTCAAATGTGACTTGACGCCAGCAGACGGCTAGGTGGTGCCAGTGAGCTTTGATTATCTGTCTCTTCCTGGTCGGGTTTGGGTTTAATTCTGTCTCCTAACAACCAACAAATAACACATTTAGATTCAATTAGATTAGATCTGATGGTGAGATTTTTCTGCAGAGTATGTTATGTACAGGAGATATACAGGTTAGAGGGTTTTAATATAAAATTTAGGGTAAACAGTTACGGTTAAAACATATAAAGGGCTACAGTGTAAACGTTTGCAGCAGTTTCATTATAAAATAAAAAATGCAGTTTGAGTGATGCTGACAGCAAGCCATTATTTCCATAATTAGAAGACAAATAGCTGGAGGTCTGATATGTATATTGTGTATAAACTAGACCAGTGGTTCAAGTGGAGTTTGGAGCTTCCAGGATCCCTTGAAGGGGTCTTAACGGGGGGCCTCTGCAAAATTTGCACGATAATTGCAGCCATGAGTACCACAGTGTCATGTTTTTACATACACTTTCTGTACCAAAACATCTGAAAGGAAATTTCAATCATATGGACCCTGAGACAAAATCTAATTAAATGGGGTCTGTGGTCTTATTTGTGTTAATTTAAGCATCTTTGATAGAAAATTACTGCCGCATAGTTCCGATTTTTAAAATATAAACAGTATTATAAATATATTTATGGGTATGTGAAAAAATATTCATACACTTCTCCAATCATTCTCCAAAAAAAGTAACGAAATGAAAGACAAACATGCAGAAATGCAACATGAAACAAAAGAAACTATAAATAGCAATTCAAACATGGAAAATTAACATTTTAGTCTTCACTTATTAATTAATTTTCACAAATATATTGATGCAGATACATTAGATACATTACAGATACATTAAACAATGATTATTGTAAACAGTGCATTTGACTTCCATGGTGACTTTTATCAACTGATGCCTGATTTAGAACTTTAGATCTCATCTGATACACTGACTGAATGGCCACATTCAGGACAACTGGAAAAGCGATAAGACCAATGGGAGCGAGTGATGAGTCAAACCAGGAATAAGGAAAAGCATGGAGGACTAATCTATACATAAACTTTTCTGCATTAAAGCAGATCCCTCTGAAATCACAAAGGACGCCCACTCCTTGTCATTCAAGGATGAAAGATCAATGAAATAAAAGCAGAATAAAAGAGCAAGGTGGAGTGGATATCTCCTTTGCTGATCTTTTTGCAGTCCATGATCTTAATGTGGGCGAGAAGAAGAGAGACAGAGCGCATTTGCCTTGTAAATGTGGCGACCGGCGGATGAGACGATTCAGAGAGATCTGAGAGATTTATCTGCCTGGTAACCAACAAAACCTGAGTCAAATAGACTCTGGAAATTGATTTTATCAAGCTATTTGAAGTGGTATTAAGTAGTTGGGTGACCTTAAATAACCAAAACTTCACTAGATACTGCTGGAAAAGTATTTAAAAGTAAATGTTCTGAGATTCACAGGAAGTCAAAGCAAGTGTTATGCAAGAGTTATTTATTAACCTTTATTTATACCCTGAAAGGCATCTGGATTGTTAAGACTTTTCCTGTGATGTTGAGATTATAAGGCTTGTAAGAGAAGCAAATTACAGTAACATTAAAGAGGAAATTAACAACTGAATGATTAAAGAAAAACCTGAATAAACAGACTATTTAAAAAGAGAATCACACAACCCAGTCCGACCTCACAAGTACATCTTTTAAATCCAATGCAATTAAAGTTAATCAGAGCTGATATAAATGACTAAAAATGTTCCAGAGAATCAAGAGAATTGTACTTAAAAAAACTGTAAATATTCCTGGTATATGAAGCACAAAACAGTCGTCTGAGGTCCATAAAGACATGCAGGATGCCAGTAATCAAACAGTCCTGGGGGTGTGTGTGTGCAAGACTCCAGAATTTTATTGTAAAAGTAAATTAAAGTAAAAAGGTAACCTCTGAACCTTTGTAAATAAAGACCATAACAATGTTAATCCCTGCTAATACTAGGGGATGGCCAACCAACCTTGTTATAAAAAAATGCAATGACAGGAACTGTCACTGTTATAAATCTAAGAGCTGAGTGATGAACTGTATCTATTGATTTAATGGCAGCAGATGCCTTTCTGTGAATTATGTCCCAAAAATCCAAGACAGAAAAACAAAGTGCAGCTAAAAGTCTCTTTCTTACTGTTAGACCATGAAAAACAAGATCTGTTTGGACAGACCCGGGCACTGTTAGTACTCTGCCTCTGCTGTGTTTTCCTAATTTCACCCTGACTTCATTACACTTTCAACAAAAATATAATCCCGGTTTTAGACTTCAATATCACAGCTGGGTTCATGCACGTACCTCTGATTCTCAGGTAATAAACTACAGGATAACAGCTAATATAATAACAACTCAGCTCATTTCCATTTATCCATCAGTGGACCAGAGGTCACATGGGCTCTTGTGTTGTTATTAAGTTGACTTTTCATTCAATAAGAGACACAAGGCCTCTTTTCATGTAGTCAATGTTTGGATTTGCCTTTTGACAGACGGAAAAAAAAAATTCTATCATTACATTAAAATGCCTGCTTGTCAGGCTGTGTGTCATAAGTGAACTTGTACACACATGCACACACACACACACACACACATGCACACACACTCAGAGGAGCAGCTCACCCATCTGGTAGAGGCGGTTGAGGGAGGATGAGTGACGGCCCGGCTGGTGATTTGCATAGCTCTGGTGTTTAAAAGGAGCTGCAGGTGCAGGATTCTCCACACAGATGAATGGATGCCTCTCTAAGCACAGATACTCTAGGACCGCCTCTACTACTCGAGTACATGTGAATCTTAGGAAGCCGGTACAGCTTTGATGATTTTGACATTTTTCTTTAATGATCTGAAAATGTTCACTTGAATCAATATGAAGAATACACAGATGTCCGGTGTGTACTGTCACTTAAGTTAGTGACAAATAGAGAGGGAGAATAATCTGCAGTATGGAGGCATTTTTACCAGCTGCCAAGTGAACCAAACATGCCTTTTGTAACGTCATCGCTGATATTTGTGCAGTTTCTTCTCTTGGGCTTGAGGGTTATTGACACCAGCACAGACACATGGAGGCACTGTACAGGTATTGTACCATTTTGATCTGTTTTCTCTCTCCAAACCGCATCTTTACCGTCTATTACTTCAGCTCCCTTCAACACATCTGGTGTTTGGGTTAATGATTATTCAGTGAATGGTTTACGGTTTCATCTAAAAAAGCTGGGAAACCCCTCCAGCTAAAATTCTTTCGGATAATTCCAACTGTCTGGGTCTGCTTACGGTACAGTGGGAGTGTTTGTGTGTGCAGTGTTGCGTGCAGCATTAACTTAAATCAACATCCACATACAAGTACAGACATTGGATGTGGTTACATACAACAGTTTTAAACATCAGAAAATCCGGAAGAAGTGGGCGCGCGAGACGTCTCATCAATTTTGCAGTAATTCTCTTGCATTATTATCATCACATTTTTAAAGTGTCTCTCTTAATAACGACCTATCCAAAAAACCCTCCTATAGCTCAGCCGCCACCCAGGGCTATTTCTCACCCAGCAGGGGAGTTGAGAGCTCAAGAATGCAGCTACATTAATTGATTTATTGCTTTATAGCAGTTGCTCCCAACCTTTTTTAACATATGTCTTCCCGTGACCTCTTGGTCTTGATTAGTATAATAAACTGTAATCAGTGCTGTTCAGAGCCTTTAGGGAAAAAGGACAAACATAAAATGTACTTACAGTATTGGAGGTACATGTACTCAGAGCTGCAGAATATCCCTTGTGATTGCATATGCTTTTACAAAATTTTACATCAATGTTGTTGGTTTGAAGTTTATTTTTTAACTATTTCATAGAAGCTCCGGTCAATGATTATGGATTAATCTGTTGCCTATTTTCTGAATCACTTAATTGGTTTGTAAAAAAAATCAAGAAATGTAAGAAATTATATAACAATGACCCAAAGTGACAACTTCACAGAAAACTTGTTTTTTCAACCAACAGGATGAAGCTCAAAATTGATAAAAAATCTGTTATGAGATGCATCAAATTTGCACATTTGAATTTTTTGCATCTGTGCATGAAAACTTAACAAAATAGTACTTAATTAACTTTTCAATCAATTGACTGATTATTTTAAATGAGCTTGTACATCTTATTAGGTCATTTAATTTATAATGAAGCATAACATTTTTTATCTTTTTTATATTTTGTCTGCAGGAATCCTGATTTGTAAAGAAACTGGTAACTTAACCTCTCCAATAAATGCATTAAGAACTTTGGAGCAAAATACCTACAAACTGTAAAATGCACCTACATGCACTTGAATTCCTTAGCTGTCTATGAGATTTTCTCTTCTTCCAGTCGTTTAATTTGAATGATCTTTAAGAAACAGTAGAAACGACTAAAATTAGACAGAAATTAGTAAGCAGATAATCTTTTTGATTTTTCGTTTTCCCCTTCAGATTTACTGTGCAACCTCCCCTGACCCTGAGATCGGAAACAACTAGTTCATAGCATAATGGTTTTGCATAAAAGGCTTAAGCAGTTAAACATCTTCCTGACCTCTTTATTTGCTTATTGTCTGCAGATTTAATCCCACTGGATCTTCTGTCCTTTGTCCTGGAGAGGGACACTTCCAAACTTGTGCCGGGGGTGCACATGAAGCAGGCCGGAGGGGTGAGGGGTATCCGTTTCTCCAGCCCTCACCCCTCCATGAGCTTTCTGTCCTCCCAGGTGCTGGTGAACTGTGACCTTTTCCCCAAAGAATTCTCCATTGTTGTGACACTAAAAGTCTCGAGCAGTGCAGCCAAGGTGAGCATCCTGATGTCGGTGGCTGAAAAAGTACTTTGATTCTTCACTTAAGTGAAGAATCAAACACGGCAGAAGAAAAAAAAACTTTGTTACAAGTAAAAATCATACATTCAAAAGTAAAGGTATAAAAATAATATTGACTTAATATACTTTTCTTAATTAAAAATGTTCAAAACAGCAGTGGAGAACATTGAAACTATATGCAGTATTTTAGGGTAGTCTTATAAGCTATTTAACAATGCATTAAGGTTTATAGGTTCCAAAAAGGTTTTAAAACTTATTTTGAAAGGTTATTAGCACCTATAACTGTCAAATAAATTTAGTTAAAGTCAAAGGTGCAACATTGAAATGCTGGTATGCAAGTTAAGGACACGTGGGTCAAAACAAACAATTATTTTAATTTTTAGCTTATATGTAGATTATTATAAGTACATGACTTATTAAAAAAAGGTAATTAAGAGCAGTACTTACTCAGTCGTATTTTGTTGCATTCCACTCTGCCGACACAGCATGTCTGAGTGTTTCCTCCTTTTCTTTTCAGAAAAATGAATACATCTTTTCCTTGATGGAGCCAAAAAAAGCAGGGGACAAGGAAGAGGATGACAATAAAGGAGAAATTTTGGAGAGGAGTAAAGAGAAGGAGCAACATGGAGAGAAGAAGAAGGAGAAGCAGGTGAGGAGAGGAAGCGAGGAACGTGGACGGATCATCCTGGGACTGAGGTTCTCCAGAAAACGTCTGCACTTCCTCTTCAGAGGCCACGGAGGGGTGGTGGAGCACTGGGGGTTTCAAGGCGCCCGGCTGGCTGATAACCAGTGGCACACTCTGGTTTTAGCCATCAGCAGCCATCATGTCAGGCTCACGGTGGACTGCAGCTCACCCATGGAAATGTAAGTTTTCTCTTTTTTTACTTAACTTCTTGAGTGCTTCTGTCTACTGTCTGTCCCCCCCATCACACTCGCCTCCTGTTCCCTCTCAGTGCCCTCGAGGGGCAGTAGATCCTTCACCACAATACAGTGGCACTGCTCCAAATCTGCTTCAGCCTGCAGCCATATCATAGTGGTCTGACAGTGTGTGATGGATGTTTTTTTTTTTTTTTTAGTGGAAACTCCCTCTGGCTCACAAAAAGGAGGAATATCAGCACCCGTACAGCGTCTATACATACACACAATTCCTGTCTAGGTTTTAAAAACAAAAGCAGAACGGAGATTACTTTAATTACAGACACTTTTTTTGTTCACTTTAAGTGGAAAAAAATTTTGCTCAGCTTTTAGAAATAATGAAGTTTTTTTTCTTTTGTATGGCAAACAGCGTTCCCTCCAGGCCTTTCCCCTCAGACATCAAAATTCAGGGATCAAGATTCCACATTGGCAGTCGAGGGAGATGGAAAGGCTTGTATTCAGTAAGACTTGTGTTTCCTTATCACCAGCTTTCATTAGAAATAAGCTTCTTGAGCACTTTTTTTCTAAAATGATCCAAACTCTTTTTTCACTCCTATCTCTTCCTCTTTGTACAGGGTCTGTTGCGACAGCTGGTTTTGGTGCCAGGTTTGGACGCTACCCATCACATCTGCCCCTCGTCCGAGCCCCAGCTGGCAGTCCTGTCAGTGCCACCACTCCTCTCGGACCTGCATGTCATGGGGAGGGAGGGCGACATCCGTGTGACCTCTTATGGTAACTTGCAGATGAATTATTACAAGGTGGTTGATACAGTTGGGATGTAAGACATGACACGTGGGCCTGCCTGCTTCCTCGCCTCTTTGATTGCCTCCTTATCTGTGTGTTTTGATCACGAACTGTCAGAGACGGAGCGAGTGTCTGTGGGACTAGAGCAATCTTGCTCAGAGCTGCTGCGAGGCCAGCTGTGGTTCAATCCGCATAGGAAAGGCCTCTACCTCTGCGATGGCATGGTGTGGATCGCTGTGCTTGAGGGTGAGGATTAAACTTTTCAACCAACCACTCCCGAACAGGTTTTTTCACACTTTGTAGGTTGAAAATCTGACAGCCTTATTACCTCTCTTATCTCCTCAGATCATAAACGACTGGACTACATTCTGGAACAGCAGGTGCTCACCACCAGCTCAGAGACACATGATGTCGAGGTATCTGTTCACTTTGTTAAAAATGGAATATTTACTCTTGTTTGAGCTGTTTATAATATTGCAAGTATCCTAACTATTCTTGGAAAGACACAAGAGAAAAAATCTGTAATCTGGTGATGATGCTTTCCTCTTTTCCAGTCAGATTTTTTTGACTGGCTACATTTTCTAAAGAAATCTTGTGCAACATTTTCTCCATCAAATATGACTGTCTGAAAGTTTTGAGTACTTTTACTGTAGTTTTTCTTTTTCTTCTAATCCTCAGGTGTTCCAGGTACCTGGCGTAGGTCTGATGGCAGCTATGGCTCATCGGTCAGCAGCTTCAGGCTCTGCTGTGTATCTGTGGAGCCACACAGGTTTTCAGCTCTACCAGAATATCAGCACATATGAAGCTTTGGCTTGTCGACACTTCAAAATGGACAAGAGGGTATGAAAAAAGAAGCAAGAATGAATTTACTCACCTGGTAACAAATTGTTTGATCTGATCTTCCCTGTGCTTTGGTGCTTGGACCCAGGTCTTCCTGGTGGTGTCAAACTCTGGCAAAGGGCAGGAAAAACATTTTAGTAAAGACTCTGAGAAGGACACCTCTGTGATTTACAAGTGGAGCAAAAAAAGAAAGCGGTTTGTGCCGTTTCAAACTCTTCAGACTCACTGTGCGCGTGATTGGGAAGCCTTCACCATCAACCGACAGACCTTTCTTGCTGTGGCCAATCATAGACAAGGTAAATAAAAGAAAACTGCATTTCTACCAAATGACTACAGTCAAAATGTGAAACTACTTCATTGCCTCCTCACTCTCTCTGGTTTGTCTTCCAGGTGACAATAATCACACTATAGACAGTGTGATATACAAATGGAACAGGTTAACAAAGTCTTTTGAGGTTTACCAGATGCTGCCGACCTCAGGCGCCTACGACTGGGAGTTCTTCACCGTCGGACCGTACCATTTCCTGGTGGTCGCCAACGCCTTTGATGGAGTGACCACGTCTGTGGACTCAGTCATCTACATTTGGGTTAATGGAAGCTTCCAGGTGTTTCAGACAATTAAGGTAAGAGAAATGAAAAAAAAATGCAAAATTGGCCCTAAAAAAATTGACAAACTTTTACTTAATTGAATAAAAAAGGCTGGTTTAATATCCCACCAAAATACAGGGCCAATGAATGTATTTGAAACGTTGGTTAAAACGCTCTAACATAGCACTTTTAAAAAAAAAACTGATTTTCATATCATTCATCTTTTTCTTAACAGCGGGGCTTTGATTTCCTCTGATTAGATCTGTATCTGCGCGATGAGTATGAAAACCACCTTGTCTGTACACAGAAGAGGAAGGGAGTATAAACAGGGAGAGATAAAAGGATAATGAAAGAGAAGATGGCAAGCAAGAACACTGAAGACAAGGCTAAAAATAGAGCCTGCGGTTTGCCGTGATTTGCTTGAGCGATGGCAGCGCTTTGACGTGGGGCTGATAGCGGTTCATATATTTGAATCACATTTTGAGGGAGAGAGTGTTGACACATTGATGGTCACATGAGAAACCATAAGGAGACGAGGGGGAACTCCACAGCTGGATGTGAGGATCCGTGAAAAACACCTGGGGGCGGGTGGAAATTAATGGTGCAAAATTATCCAGAAATGAGTTAAAAACACACTTTTTCTACATGTAATATCCTTTCAGCTGTGTCTCATCTCTTTCCATCAATGTTAAAGCACACAGTAGTACGACAAGTACTCAGATCTTTTGTTTATGTGTAAGTTGAAGTAAAACAAAGCAAAAAATACTCCATTATAAGTAAGAGTCCTACTCTCTAGGTCTGAAGGAAAAACGGAAGTTTTATTAGATAAGTTTAACATTCAAAGAAATGTGCCCCCCTTGATTTTTTATTATAAGAAAGGACAGTATCCAACTTTTATGTGGTGCAAAAGTAAAGTTTCTCTGAAGCTAGAGTACCTTAATATTGAACTTAAGTATACTATTTGAGTAAATACACTTAATCGTGGTCCACCATTGCAGGTTGAGCATAATCCACTTCTTCACACCTTAAGCATGGTTTCTCTCTCCTTGTCAACCCAGACGTTCTGCGCCACAGACTGGGAAATGTTTCAGATTGGCAGCAGAGTCTTCCTGGTTGTTGCCAACGGACACAGGCTCGACGGTAACGGACCGAGTCGATACACCATCAACTCCACTATCTATGAACTGGACATGAATGGACAGATGTTCGTCCGCTTCCAGGACATCGTCACCTACAGGTACAGATGTGCAAACTGCTGTGATATGCCAGGAACAAGAGAGCACCTGCTGTGTAATTAAAAAAAAAACAAAAAAAAAACCTGTTGGCTGGCATTTTAACCTCTTGTTAATGCCACATACTTTTCCTGTCTTTTCAGTGCAGTGGACTGGGAGTTCTTCAGCCTCGGGGAGGAAAACTTTCTGGTTGTCGCTAATTCCTTTAACGGAGAATCCTACTCTCTCAACAGCATTCTCTACAGGTATTCAACTTGTCAGTAACACCCCTCCCAATGTGAAATAACTCATCTACTCTGATGGCCCTCTAACTTGCCAAATAATACATTTACACCATTGTAAAGTAGGTGTATTTTCCTCCTTTAAACCGGACGTGTAAAAGCTTTAAATCACTTTTGACATAGGAGGATTTACTAGGAACTAAGAACTGGTTGGCAGCTATTTTTAGGTCAAGAGCCTTTGATTTGCTGATGCAAATACACTTTTGATTTGACTCATAATCTCTGTTTGTCTTTAGGTGGCAGGGATATGAAGGCTTTGTCCCTGTTCATTGGCTCCCGACGATTGGGTGCAGTGACTGGGAGTTTTTCACCTCCAAAGGAGAATCATATCTGATCTACTCTAGCGCCAAAGTGCCTCTCTCCAAAGTGTTCAAGCTCAAAACCTACTAGACAAAAAGAAAATGGGAGTGTGGTCCAGTGTACTGTATTTATTTGTTTGTACTTGCTGTTCTTCTTTGAAAGCATGTGTATATTCCTGTGTTCATAGCAACGTTTGAAATGTGTAATTTTGTTTTATTCAGTGTACCTGTCTGATAATGTGCCTGTTTGCAATTTACACACACTTTAAAGCAGCAACCATTAAGATAATGACCCTTGCACTGTTTTGGAAACAACATGAGAAGGACTGTTTATTCTTCAAGCACATAAAAAAAAATGAATATGCTGGCTTTTGAAGAAATTGATAAATATTAAATTAATGAAGAGTAAAGGGAATATTACAGTATATTGACCTTTTAGAAAAGGATTTTGTATTTGTCGAAAAAAAAATTAAATTTGAGATTATTTGAAATTTTGATTCTGTGATAGTCAGCTTGGGAAATTAAGTGCAATGATCAGCCATTTTTACAGTTAGTTTTCAGCAGTGACAGTCAGGGGTAGATAACAACTGACGTACCTCATTTTAGCACAGACACACAAAATTTTTTGAAGGGAATGTCAATAAATTTGTGTGCATTGTCTGTTAAAAAGAGAAACAAGTCAAGATTTCTCTGAATTTTTTCTATCTTTCTGTAAAAAATGTCATATTTATGATATTTAACATTTTGTTTACTAAAATTTGTGTTCTAATGGAAATTCAGATGGATTGTTTTTTTTTGTTTCTGACTGCATGATCATATAAAGAGTGACACTAAATTATTGGAGTTACAATAAGTCAGATATGCTAAAAATGAATGACATGTTTGTGCGCTGATTAAGCAATTGGGCAGAGAAATGGAGCAATAGGAATGGGAAACATCCTGCAGGTTTAAAACAAAGCGCACAAGTTTTTATTCCAAGTAATTTCGTGACTAATAAAAATACCTGGTGGGGACATGAGTGGTATGCAAATCTGCATACATGGCCCTGGGCACATAATTGAACGCCAACATCTATTTTAATTGCAACATGTTTACTTTGGAGGACTACAAGTTCCATGACTTCATGACTACACTTGTTGGAAATGTAGTTTCATCGCTACAGTCACTGTTGTTTTTGCAGTATATGGATAATTTGTATTATAAATTAATAGTAATTACATTATTTTTTATTAATCTAAATCAAGATGTTAATATACAATGGGTAAATATTTGAAATATCTCCAGTTACATTGATTTTAAGTGTTTGCGTTCGCCAAGCGTGAGACTACAAGTACCATAATGCACCGTTCGCTTTCTGCCAGGAAGAAACATGGCTGCCTACTGTTCACCGACGGTATTTTTATTTACGTTTCGTTGGTCATCTGTTTTAAGGCAGGAGAAGGACAAAAGAGACATTTTCAGACGCTAAGTTGTAGCTAAATTGAGTAAGAGTAATATTTATCATTAGAGTTGTGATAAAAAGATTGATTTAATCCTGTCATTGTGACACCGAGCGTTAACGTTACCGTTAGCCTGTTTTTTCTTTCATTTTCGCTGAGCTGTCAAGCTTCTCATCAGTGTCGGACTGCGACTTATTTGCCTTTGTTAGCGTGCTAAGATAGATTTAGAAAAAAAACAAACAAAACTGCGATTCAAACGTACAAACATCCGGTAATAGTCGCTATGTTTAGCCCCGTGAAGTCCTCTTATTTCAGAGTCAGCCCGGCCATTGTCAACAGAGAACTCGGTAAGACCAAGATGAGATAGCAAGAGGGCACACCGGAGTGCTAACACACGATTTATTAACCAGGCAAAGTCCCGCCATAACTGAGAGAAAACAGAGAAAAAACAAAAACAAAAACCCACATCATGTTTGGGAATCTGTTCGAGGAAGAGGAGGAGGAAGGCTTCGCTTCGGCTACCCCCAGGGGGAGACTGACCAAGGGGGGAGACGAGCCACCTCCTCCCCGAGGAAGAAGCAATCTTTGTGGCATCAAGAACCAGGGGGGGACCTGCTACCTTAACTCTCTGCTCCAGACTCTGCTTTTCACCCCAGAGTTCAGAGGTGAGGATGAGGTCCATCGATACAAAAGAAAATTAAAGAGAGCAGGTTCTTTATTCATTTTCCTTCATTCATTCTTTGCAGAGGAGCTGTTCAGTTTGGGGCCAGAGGAGTTAGGATGCTTAGAGGACAAAGAGAAACCAGGGGCCAAAGTGAGTGCCCGTACTGCAGGTGTAAACACAGATGTGGTCTCGGTGTGTTCGTGTGACGCCTGAGGTTTTTCCTCCTCCTCTCTGCAGGTCAGAGTGATCCCACTGGAGCTCCAGAAGCTGTTTGCCAGTCTGCTGCTGGTGGACCAGCAAAGTGCCTCCACCAGCGACCTCACTGACAGTTTTGGCTGGAACAGCAGCGAGGTCAGTGTCCATTATCTCTGAAGGAAGAGGCAAAGGCTCGGGTTACACAGTGATTTGATTTACCCTCCACTCACACACCAGGAAATGCACGCAGGTATTCACAAAACTGGATTTGAAACTGCAACCTGATTGGAATTTGGTTTTGTCTGGAGGCATCCCAGCTGCAGCCATGCAAAAATACATACATGAGGAAGGAGAACAGACAGAAACATTCACAGAATTTGCCTCAGGACATGCATAGCAACTTTTCCCGGTCAAGAATGTATATACAGTGATGTGATGTGATTAAACTTGAACCAAAGCTCTTAAACCATCAATATAGAAAGAGTAATTTAATCTCTAGCTTGAGGAGGTGAGATTGACTACGCACACAAAAGAAAAACTGTTTCAAAGTTGCTGCCTATATAAACGGGGTTAAAGCAAGTAAAGAGGGGCATGTCGTGTCTTAATCTCTTGATGAATTTTACAGAAGCTGTAAAATATACTCCATAGGGTGCTAATAAAAAGATAACAATTACAAGCAGTAGGCTTTTTAAATATCCTTGTAATTTGAGGGATCTGTCAGTAGAAACAGAAACTCTTGTCCCACAGTTCACTGTGCAAAGAAATAATGGAGCTGCTAACGTTGCAAAAAAGGACAAACAGAAATAATAAAAAAATGTAGTTAGTTAATAATAAATCATAAAAAACATGATTTTGTGTGATAAATCTGGAGGGAACCATATTGCTTTCTTAGGGAAGTTTGATTGAGGTTAATCAGTGCAAATCTTGTGCAATGTCCTGTTTTTATAAAGGAGTGCAGTAGTTTTTTAAAAAAATAACTACAAAAATAACATAATTGAAATTATCACATGGTGTACGACATTTTCCATAATCGCTCAACATGCTGTAAAATATACCTGCCTAGTTTGTAAGTGGGACAAATGACTCTGTCCTCTCTCAGGGAACAAATCAGCATGATGTGCAGGAGCTGAACAGGATTCTGTTCAGTGCGTTGGAGCACTCTCTTGTGGGCACCACTGGTAGTACATTTATCCACCGGCTGTACCATGGGACCACCGTCAACAGCATTGTCTGCAAGGAGTGTGGTAACGTCAGCCAGAGACAGGTGCGTCAGTGTTTTCAGAGTCTCTCTGCTCTTCTGAGTTGGATTCTTTATAAGATTTAGCAAATCTGATGCTAAAGGAGATATTTATGTGGTTGAAAACTTACTAGAAAATAGAAAAAGAGACTAAAAATGACCCAGGTTCTGTTTTTTGTGTGTATGCGTGTTTTATAGGAGGACTTTCTGGACCTGACGGTGTGTGTTTGTGGCATCTCCAGCCTGGAGGAGGCTTTGTGGAACATGTTTGTGGAGGAGGAGTTGTTTGAGGGCAATAACCTTTACCGCTGTGCACAGTGTGACAGGCTGGTCACTGCTGCCCAGGTCAGTGCCAGCTTTTCAGACTGTGTCAACACACTGACGGAGGTTGTAATGCTGTGAACGCAACAGTCAATTTCTCTTTCATTTTGAACGACGGTTGCATTCAAAAATGAGTATAAATGAGGAGCAAACAGGCATGTAAAAACCATCAATGCCGATGGACATTTTTAAATAAATGTGGTATTTTTTTGCTGTTTCTCACCTTCGTGTTGTTTATTTATTTTGCTCCTATTCAGTCAGCCAAGCTTCGGAAGCTTCCCCCGTTCATGACCATGTCTCTGCTGAGATTCAGCTTTGACTTTGCCAAATGTGAGCGATACAAAGAGACGGGACGCTACACTTTCCCCTTAACCATAAACCTACAGCCATTTTGTGAGCAGGTATCTCATCCCACTTCCTTTAGATTAGGAACATTTAACATGACTTGATTTGTTATATTAATTCTGTTTGCCAGCCTTTTTCAGGCTAATGCTAATGCTAAAAAAAGATGTCTTGATAGCTGAACTGTTCTGTGTGTTCTTACAGGCAGATGGAGAGTACTCTGATTACTCCTACGAGCTTTTCTCTGTGATCATCCATAAGGGCGGCTGCTATGGTGGCCATTACCATGTTTATATCAGGGACATTGATCAGCTGGGCCAATGGGAACCGCCGGTGAGGGAAAAACAAACAAACAAACAAACAAACAGTAGAATAAGAACAAATTAAAAAAAGAAGATTTTAGTAAAAATCATCAGTCATCAGTTGTATTTTCTTTGAAATATATGAAATGTTTTCAGCAACTATTACAAACAGTCAGTAACAAATGCCTCTCAGATTGGCACATTTTCACTTGTTAATAATGAATAACGCAAAATAACATCAAAATCTACAAGCTTTTGAATGTGCACATGAGCAAAGTCCTCCTTGTTTCATTGTCAGGAGCAGGAATGCAAACCGAAGACTCAGAGGAAAGTCAAAGAGGAGGTTAAGAAGGACCCATGTGAGCCAAAACTACAAGAAGACGACCCTTTGTCCGTGCTCACTGCTATTATTGCTCAGGTGCAGCAAATGCAAATCTCAGACCTTGTGTAGTTTGTGCATGTTTGTTTCTTTGTGGAGTTATTTGTACGGCCATTTGATAAATTAGGAGATGTTCCTTTTCTGTCCACTAGGAGCCGTCAAAGAGTGTTCTGCTGGACCAGCTGGGTCAGAAACTCATGAATAAGATCGGTTCATCCTGGAGCAAAAAGTTCAGAAAACACTACGGTCCTATAGGAAAGGTGTGTTTGATGTCTTTGCTCTTATGATGATCTTATATTTTTTTCTAAATCTGGTGTCCTTTAGGGTTCATACAGCTTCTTTTTTTATACCAGTAATGTCTTTTCTCTACTTTTCTCCTCTGGTATAGTTCCTTCAGTCTCACAATGATGTTTTCATGTTGGTGTCTGGTGGCACTCGAGTGGCATTGAAGGCAAATCCGCCAAGCCCCGTGACCGAGTCCTCCAGCCCAGCAGAGCAAATCACTACTTCTGATCCTGTGACGCCATCAGAGCCCGGAGCTGCTGAACAACAGCCAGAGCCTGAACAAGAGGTATCAGAGCAGCTGAAATCAGCAAGGTCAAAAATGAAAGTGTGAGGACTTTCGAACAGAAAAAAAACAGTCTAATTTCTGTTCGTCCTCTCAGAGGTTCTTGTCTCCTCTGTTGAAGACTCTGATGGCTGTTTCTCACGGTGCCTCTTCCTGTCTGTCAGCAGGGTAGCCACTGGTTTGACCTTAACGACTCCACGGTGACCTCCATCAGGGAGTCCGACATAGAGAAGCAGTTCCAGGGCAAAGAGAGCGCCTACATGCTGTTCTACAGGAAAACACAGCTGCACAGGCCCAGCGAAGGTAATGAGCTCCATGTGTTGGGTTCGTATTGGAAATGATGCATTTGATCAGAGAGAGAAATGGAGAAGAGGTTAATAACAGAGGAGCGAGTTAAGTTGGGGGATTTTTGAATTCAGATTGTGATGATTTGGATTTAATGAGTCAAATGATCAGTTAATCATTTGTTTAATTTTTATTATCCATCAACAGTTTTGTCATAATGTACCTAGAAGTTTAAAGAATGACTCATATTTATCTTTCAAAATGATTGTTTTGGTTTCATCTATATTTGCAGCTCTGAACAATCCCCAATATAAAGTTCCTCTTCATCTCGTCCAGATGGCTCAGGAGGAGAACATCAAACTGCAGCAAATGCGGTACAGAAACAAACAAAACACACATTCATGTATTATTCACACACTCTGCAATCACAGGATCCTTTTAGCAGTTTAATGTTTTAGCGGTATCCATCAACTCATCAATACCTAGAAAAACAAAGAAACTTGCATTAAATATGGTATGTTGCATACATTTGTAATATCAGGAAACATTGTTGTGTTGCAGTGACGAGTTTGAAGCCAGTAACAACACTGTGGAGCTGCATCTCCACCTGGCACCCAATTACAAGCTGGAAAACGGAGCTCTGCAACCAATCAGCAAGGAGCAGAACGGGAGCATCACTCTGAGTTTCGACCGTAGAAAGACGGTGGGAGATCTCCGATTAGCTATTTATCAGGTAACTTCAGGTCCAAAAACACAAGTGTTGTGTTTAAAAACACTGCAAATAGTTGTTAAAATAAACTGCTTTTGTGCACTTGTTTGCATAGATGCAGGAGCAGTGGGAGGGGGACATGGCTCTGACGGTGGCCAAGAGTCTTCCTGCAGGTTTACACCTCTACAATACTGTCACAGGTGAGACACTTGCATGCAAACTGCTTTTTAAGAGGAGAGAAGTTTTACCAAGGTTGTGACTACGTTGTGGTTTTGATTTCCTTCACAGATGACAGTGTCTCCCTGCACAGCGCAGGGATTCATACAAACAGTGATCTGTTTGTGTGGAACGGCAGAGAGGTGAGGAAAGACATAATGCAACACATTATCATGAGAGAGCGTTTTTCATATCCTAAATCATGCACTTGTATCTTCAAGGCTTCCTCACATAAGTGTTCTTCACTGCACAAATTAAATATGAGTAACTAAATCTAGTCAGGTGTGGATGTGTGTTTGTGATGTGTGATTATTGGTCTAATCTTTGCTCTCACACTGTTAGAAAGCCTCCTCCCCCTGCATTTGTTGAGCAAATTTGATACAGAAAAAGAGACACTCGGGAATAAAAAGACAAACATCACATCACAGAACTTCCAGCTCCTTCTGTTGGAAATCAGCAGACAAAAACATGATGAAATGTAACAGAGTCAGTAGCCAAAAACAATTAGAGCAGTTAAATACAGCAGCCGACAACTTGTCAACTTGGAGCAGAGTTCTTCTGTGACATGAAACAACGAATGCACACTTTGCTAATCCAATATTAAGTTGCTGTGCCAAAGTGCGATAATTAAATCTATATAGAAGAAAAATATTCAACCAGTATTCAACTTCTCCCATTAAACTGGCCAAGTATGCATAACCATGAGACAGGGAACAGAATCTTAATTTGTCATTCAGGTTATTTTAGCATAAAATTTAGCATATACAGACACTGTTTGTTAGCTGCGATGTTCATTAATAAGACTTAACCAGACTTGCGCACTCGATGACATCCTGAAAGGCCAACTTGTGCTTATTTTGTGTCTGCTCAGGTTTGCGGTGCGACTCTTCTGACTGGAGCCGAGTGGGAGCCGGTGCTGCTAACTGTAGTCCGTCCATTTTTGGAGGAAGATGGGGATCCAGAGGTGGAGGGTGGGGTGGAGAGTGAGGAAGGAAGAGGAGGCGCCGAAAATGGGGGTCCAGGGCTGAAAAGGGAGGCGAGAGGTTTTGCAGGTGGTGCGACTCTCGGGGAGGTGAGGGAGGCGCTGGGGGAGCCTAAGGAGAGCCTGCTGTGCCAGGAGCACAAGGGAGGTAAGAGAGAGGAGCAGGGGGCAGGAGAGGGAGGAGGAGCAAGTGGATGGAAGCTGTTCCCCCCCGCTGACATGCAGCGAACGCTGAAGGAGCTGTCGCTGAAAGACGGAGACGCGCTGTTGGTGCTGGAGCCTCAGTCGTTCGACAGCAGGTAAAAAAAAAACTCCACCGCAGTGTGTTTACCTGTTGTTTCCCCTCAGGTGTGTGTTTTACCACCATCTGCTTAACTCTGCGCAGCATGTTCACCCTGAACGGAGACGTCGTCACCGTGACTACGCCGTCTGACTGCCGCTGGCTCCAGGTGGAGCTTCAACCACATGGAGGAGGAGGAGGAGGAGGAGGAGGAGGAGGAGGAGGAGACGGGGATAAAGAAGAAGACAGGAGGAAGATCAAGGTTCCAGCTACAGGAAACATGGTTAGCTGTGCTGCTGATGTGACTCGATCTCCATTTAATCACCACGTGTTTCTGAAAACGTTCAGTGATGTTTAATGTCCGTCTTACAGCTGCTGTGTGAGGTGAAACAGAGGGCCATAGAGGAGCTGCAGCTGATGGAGGAACCCTCAGGCAAGCTGCTGCTGTTAAACATAACTGTATCTGTCTGAGGATTTTCAGGCCACCTCCCCTGATTATTACTGAGAGCCAGTTTTACATGCAGACTCAGAGTGACAGTCGATACTCGCTTCATCACTGCCACCAAACAGAGCATCACCTCAAGTATATAATAGTTAATTGAACAAATCAGTTTTAGGTACATAAAAGGTGCTGAAGTCATATAAAGCATCAAAAATCACAGCTGCAAGTTAATATCATTGAGTTAAATGAAGGGAACAAGTGCTTGCATTTGATTTCCTCTTTTTCCTATGATTTTATTTATGATAAAGTAAATAATAAAATTATAAATCATCTTGCAAAATGTTAAAGCATAAGTTTGTTTTTTAACACTTAAACTTAAAGCCAAACTTTTATTAAAGCTTTGGACATTTTCTATTAAGGATCAGACTTTAACCGGGATTAATAGAGGACATTTTTATGAATTAAAATATGCTTATGATTATTCGAAATGGCTCTGAACCTCCTAAGTTGCTTTATGTATGAAATTGAATCCTTGCTGCTGTTCAGCTGCTGTGTTTGTGTTTGCATGCACCCTCCAATCTGCTCTTTATTTTCATCCTTGCTGACCAGGCTCACAGTACTGTCTGAGACAGGTGGACTGCACGGGGAAACTCCTTCCTCCAGGTACTGTCATTTGTTACCCGGGGGCGATTTTAATGGTGCATATAACTTAAGAGCTGGTCGGGGGGGGGGGGGGGGGGGGGGGGGGGGGGGGGGGGGGGGGGGGGGGGGGGGGGGGGGGGGGGGGGGGGGGG
>JAQMCX010000015.1:7209990-7237578 GCA_029814765.1 Acanthurus leucopareius
CACACACACACACACACACACACACACACACACACACACACACACACACACACACACACACACACACACAGATAGATGCCACATTGCAGGACAATCCACTTGATGTCAGTCTTGTGCCATCTTTTTACTCTATTCCTCCATAAATCTCTAAAATCAGACGAAACTGTTTTGCTGACAGGAAGAGATTGAAATTTTATTTTGCCTTTTTTTTTTTTTGATTTGTTTTTCTGTAACAACAGACAATACGTTGCATAACTCCTATGCAATATCACCAGATTTGCTGTCTGGCGTCCTCTCTTTAGAAGCTTTCTAAACTACAGCTATCACTCATACTGAATTTTTTAAAGAAAATGGTGTTTTTAATTTTTCCGAGGGATATTTGAAGACAGTTAGACAGCCAGTGACAGACTGCGTGGGTCAGCAGCTAATATGTGAACTAAAAATATAGCACAAGAGACAATAGTTCCTGCTTGCAGTGCTTTTTTTGTTTTTGTTTTTCTGCAGTTTCTGACCGGTAGTTTTTACTGAAATTTGTGTTAACAAGAGTTTGTGTCTCATATACTGTTTCTGTATGAATTGTAGCAGTCAGGGTGAAAAAATCTTACAGTGGCTTTTAACTAGTACTGATAGCCAATCGCTTTTAACTTTAGACATGCACAGCAAGTTTTCTAGTAGATGAGCCACTATAGTAGGATATCAACCATCATTAAGTTGCTCAGAGAGTCTCACAGTTGCTCATAAGGTAACTTGTCGTTTTTATGGTGAACCTGTCACTGTGCGCTGAGAACAAAAACGTGAAATCTGGACGACGGGCTTGTTTTAGGTTGATTAGAGAGAGGAGAGATCGGCCTTAATGATGTGGAGAAGCCTCGGTGCTGCTCCGTCCTCCCTACCTCACTCTCTCGCTCTCTCTTTCTACCTCTGCTGCCCTCTTTTGTCCCCCCCCTTCAAAGCTGTTGCTTGAATTCAGAATTTTATTTTCCTAACGAACCTCAAACTGCCGCTGCTCAATTAGAGTCAAAAGTTCTTTGGTAGAAAAATAGTTTGATAATTTAACAAACATCTGCCTCTGTTTATTTCCAGTCATTTTTATACAAATGGTTAAGTCCATTCATATTCTTTAATTCGACATTCTCCCCTGTCAGTGCGAAAAATTAAAACAGTTTCACTCTTACCTCAGTCTGCCTTTTTACATTCAAGGGAATAAAAGTGTTTAGCCAACATATTTAGTCACATAACCATCAATGGCGCCAGATGAAATTGCTGCTCCAAAAATGTTCTGTAACACAATATATTCAAATCCTTTCCCCTCGTTTCCACGGAAGTAAAAATCCCTGTGTTGCTACATGAGTTTTCATCGTGGAACATTAAATGTTTCATTTGCATGCACTATATGTGAACTTCAGGGAAACAAAATCTATTCTTGTACATAATTTATTTGAAAAAAAAACTGTCAAAATAATATTTCTACTACATTGTTTTGTGAAATGTTTTCTATGCTGCTTGCTTGTTTTGTTTCATGTATTATCTGGCCTTGATCTGTGCCAAGTAGAAAGTGATTTTTTTTTTCTTCCCAAGAAGATGCAGCACAACAGTGTGACAATATACACAGCAATAGCAAAATTTGATTTTGTATCACATGGTATTGTTATCGACCAGTGTTATAGAATTCATCTTTGATTTTATTGATGATCTACTGTATGATGACAGCGGACTTTCTACTGTATCCATGTCAGATTGTATCTTCAGGAAGTATTTTATGAACAATAAAGGTGTACAGTAATAATGGTTTGTTACTTTATGTTATAAAAGCTGAATCACTGTGGTTTGATCCTGATTCTGACAGCTTGGCCAGACCAACTTTTTAACTTACTTTTTAATGGAAAAATATGGGATTTTTAGAAATCTTATGTTAAAGAAATGGTAAAGGATATTACTGGAAAAGGTGAAAATCCTACAGGACTTTTTAAAAAGCACCTCCATTGGGTTGAAGTTTTAATTTTTCCAGTTATTAGGTTTATGACTAATTATATACAAAAGTTATTTTCCTGAGTCTCTTTTTTAATCAATTATTTAGTCACTTTGTGTTAAAGTATGAATTGGCAAATGGTATGAATTTAACATCAACTCTTACGTTAGCATAGTAGCATGCTAGCGTTAGCATTCTGCATTAAGAACAGTCTCACAAAGCTGCTGGCATTAACGATAAAAGAATTTCCTTATAAATTTATTGGAATAATAAGATGTAAGAAAGATTTGTAGTTCAAGTATTGGAGTAGACTTGATAGTAACTATAAATATCTTGATTTTCATTGTCATCACGGACACGCAGTACAGCTCACAACGATCATTTTCAAAAAATATGTTAAATTAACAGCACAATTTACCGGTGACCAATCATAGTCCACGAAGCGTCTGGAACATCCAATCAGCTTTCACGCTGCAGCCTGAGTCCCCGCCCACAGCCCCAGTATTAATTTTGCAGGCAGACAAGCTGTAGATTTATTTCAGGGAGGACGGAGGTTGTTTGACACTTTTAGACTGAACCGGACCAAAAACACCCGCAAAAATGGTCGATGCTTTCTGCGCTACATGGAAACTGTTAAAAAGCGAGAACTTTGATGACTACATGAAGGCAGTTGGTGAGAAAATATATATTTAATCAAGATTCTCCTTGATATATGAGTTGATTCTTTGGTATAGTGAGAAATATCATTTGCTGTAGACTTTACTTATACATTTGTGTAAGTTGCATATTTTGTCTGCGATATTTTTCCTTAAAACACAGAAGAGAAGTGAAATAAACACTAAATGTTCTCTCTTTTTTTTTTTTTTTTTTTTGGGATAGGTGTTAGTATGGCTGTAAGACAACTGGGCAATGTCACCAAACCAACAGTGGTGATCAGCCAGGATGGAGACAAAGTGGTGGTGAAAACCATTAGCACCTTCAAAAACACTGAGATCTCCTCCAGACTTGGAGAAGAGTTTGATGAGACCACACCTGATGACCGCAATGTCAAAGTAAGCTGAATTTAAAAGAAAAAAGAAGAAAAGAAAGAAAAGTCAGTGTATAATCTGCACCATGACCTGTTATCTAACTATTTCAAATCACACTGTGCTTGTGCTTGCAGTCAACCTTTTCCATGGAGGGAGATAAGTTTGTGCACACACAGAAGTGGGACGGCAAGGAGACCAGATTGGTCCGAGAAATCAAGAATGGGCACATGGTGATGGTAAGATCAAATAACACACAACTTAATAGAGTCAGTCAGTTTTTCTTGCCCGTGCTAACATTTATCAGTTTATTGAGCTATTTGCTGTACGATAAATAATTCAGAGTTTTAATGAGAAGCACTTTGAGTTGACTTGTTGAAACGTGCTACAGATAAGCTGGTCTCATCTTGCCTCAGCAGTTGGGCAATAGCTGACATAATATGACCCACAGGGATGAAAGAAAATCTGCTTTACATCCAGTCTGTATGATTTCTAGACTGTGCATTTGCTGCCAAAGCTAAATTTCAGCCGCCAGCAGATAATAAAGGCTGTCTTTTGCTTTTTCTCTTCTTCGCCTCACAGACTTTGACTTTTGGGGAAGTCAAGGCAGTCCGCACATATGAGAAGGCCTAACCCAACAACCCACTTGAATGAGCATCCCTGCACTGCAACAAGATGTTCTTCTTCTTCTTCTTCTTTTTTTTTTAACAAAAATGTTGTTTTTACAGTATAAAGTGATTTTCACTTGATTGGTTGTCGTAACATGAGTTAAATATTCTGGAAAATCTTTTTTGTAAGATCTTTTGTATGAAATTGAGACTGTGAAGGACCTAAAATAACTCACTCTGTGCATCACATGTGGAGAAAAAAAAAGGGGACAAATAAAGTGGCTTGACTAAACTTTCTCAACGTCTCAGACTTTTCAGTCGGTATCTAAAAGAGCCTGCATGTCAGAAAAGCTCCATCACTACCACTTTATCTCATTTTTTTATTTTTTTTTTTTTAAATGCAACTTTTAATCTAGTCCCACATATTTCTTCCCAAACATCTCCGCCTCGGTCGTGGGAACAGTGCTCTCACTGTGGCGGGTCAGATCCAGGTGACAGCTGCAGGGTGACGATGCAGGCCAGAGCTGGAAGTGCAGCAGCCAGTGAGACTGTTTCACTCAAGGGGATGAACGACCTCTAGTAACCCCCAGATGGTCAGAGAGAGAGGGAGGCAGAGAGAGAGAGAGAGAGAGACTACTAGCTGGAGTCGGGTGGAGGGTGGTGATGTCACTGGCCTTGGGATAATCTGGTTTTAGTTGTGGTGTCATTACGTAGAGGCATCATTCGATGATGCGAGGACCAACCCAGTTAAATGCTGTCCGCTGGCATAACGCATGACGGGCGAACAGAAACATGTAAGGACGCCGAGCGGGGTGAGCAGGTTGATCAGAGTCTAAAATTAAATCTTAAGCTTGTGCTCAGTTAAAAGTTCAGTTCAAAGTTCCTCATCCATCCTCCATCTTTCCCACATTTTAAGAAACCCAATTTAAAGCCTCTCTGTCCTCCCCTTTGAGCTGCTGGACACTGTGACTACAAATGGCCATTCTTCTCATCACATCGCGCAGGCTGCCAAGTTTTTGGCCGCCTCTGAATAGCATGTCGCACAAAGAAACTGTGGTAACTGGAGTGGAACTCATTTGGCAGTCGCTCGCTGAATTAATGTAAATTAAAATCTCTCTTTTTATGCTCCAGTTGTGGTTTGCCAAAAAATCTGCTCCCTGCTAAATCATCTGCATAAAAGGAAAAAAAGCTAATAGACAAGTTCAGGCGGGTTTATGCCACAACTTCCCAGCAGCACCATCACGCCGTAAGGGCGGAGATGTTGCAGAAACAGTGAGATAATAGTTTGGTGTAACTTCTTGTGTCCTCAGCCTCCCACGAGGCAGTGGGAGTTTTACCTCTTTGTGTGGAATCTGTGTCAGTGGTGCAAAGTGGCCTGTAGTAACCTCCGTCCGGCCTCGTTAGGAAAACACAGCGTAAAGACTCGAACCATCCGCTGTGCATCATCTTTACTTTGTCCTGCTCTTTACATTTCCCAATCAAACACACACACACATACATCTTACTATTCAGGGAACTGAGGTCAGTGGAAAATAAAAAAGGAAGGTTCACTTTCTGAGAAAACACAAATATCAAATGTTGAGTTTTTTCATGAAGTGGATTCTAAGATTTTTTAAGTCTTATTATCTGATAAGTCTGGCTTTTTACACAAAACACTAAAATACATCGAAATAAATAAAAGTAATTATCAACTTCCCATATAAGCTTCTTGATTTTGAGTGCTTAACTTTTAATCTTTGTTTAAAAATCTTCATATCTTAAAATGCATGCTTTCATAATATATTTAAATATGAAAAAAAATCCAACAGGCAATAAAATCTGCTCTGATTCTTTTCATTAATGACTATATTATTTGCAAAAAACATAAATAAAGGTTTTAATGAATACAATGAAATTAAAATTATGTGATATCTTGAAATAGTCAGACAAATGTAGAGTTTGGTTTTTGACTCGACAATAAGTTTATAAGATGAAGGAGGAATTTGGAATCTTGACCTCAGTGCATTTGAAATCCTGAGTTTATGTGATGTGTTGTGAGTCATGTGAATTTGTATTAATAAGCTTAATAAAACAATAAAAAAGAGAATGACAGATGGGCAGATGCCCCTTTTAAGTTCTGTTTTCCTGTTAATCTGTACAAGAGCGTACACAATTGATGTTACATAGGAGAGATTAACACTGCAGTTACCACTAAATATTTCCACGTCATGGTTTGCACATTTAAAGAAACACATCACTCCCAAAACTACTTGCATTGCTATGTTTTAATGACAAGTTGCTACTATAAACGAGCATCAAAAAGACGTTTTTGACAAATGATGCATCATGTGATTCTGACTGCAGTTAAAAAGCAGTTTTAGTGGAAATCATTTGGGGACTGAACTGTCTGTTTTTCCATTCATTTGACTATTTACAACAAGACTATTTTAACTTATCAATAGGTGTTAAATACAGTAAGTTCAAGTATTTAGTGTTGCCATTTTTTCATATTTGGGAAAAATCAAAAAAAAACACGAAGGAGCATAAAACAAGAGCACACACACACACACATCATGCACGTTTTATTCAAGAACTAACAGACATAAAATGCTTTAATCAATTGGATATTTAAATGTGATGCACGTTTACCTGCAAATTAACCTTAAATTTAATGCAGTAAAATGACTGAAACAGATATTTATCTTTTGTCATCATGAGCAACATCATCTTCTTTATTAAAAATCCAATAAGAAATTTTCAAAGGGATATAAAACACCTATAACTTCACCAGTGACAGTGGAGTTTCACTTTAAACTCCAGCTGTTAAAGTTACTGGAGAAAATCTCACACACCTTTCCTTGATTTAAGAGTGTGCTTTTATTATTTCAGTAAAAAAAAAAAAAAGATAAGTAGATTTACTTTAAAGTAGATTTGGGATTAATGTCTCAAGCTCTAACAACTGTTTTCTATGCAGCATATGGAGCATAAATGTAAAGAGTCATATGTAAACAGCAGCTGGTACAAGCTGAGAAATGATGCACCAGTCAACATCTAAAATCATGCGGCCAAACATGCGACGCCCTCTGCGGCAACGCAGACGGCAACCACATGACGCGCAGATACAGTCAAATATGCAGATGTTTCATGTTAACATCACCACGTTAATGACACACAGGTTAACAAATAAACCTGCGGAGGAGCCGATTCTTGCAGCTCTCTTTTTGTTCTTCAGAGATTTCAAATACATGACTCGGATTTTGTTTGTAACCCATCAAAGTATTGAAAATCAATCTGAAGTGATCGATACTGTACATCACATGCACAGGATGTTATTCATAACCTGTATTATGAATCCTGTGACCTGTGTATAAACACAATCAGTGAGATCTAATAAGTTTATACATGCATTAGATGTTATATGTTAAAAAGATGAAATAGATGATACTTTCAAAGTTTTTAAAGTTCACTTGGAACGATCGTCCTAACATAACACTGTCTGACTCTTTCCTGTTCATAAGAACCTCTTTCAAAGGTTTCTATAAAAAAAAAAAAGTCGTGTTGTGCACACGGACAAACAGACACTGACCAAAGTTAGCGACAGTGTGTTTTTGGTCTATTAAGGAAGTGCTGTCAGTCACAGCAGTCATCCTGTTTGACTTAAAAATTAATCTCATGTGCCCTATCGTACTTTAATCCTACAGCTCGTAAAACATCTTTGATAAAAGTGCATGACGAGTCGTATGCTCGCCCTCTTGTTTACTTTTATAAGTGGCATTAAATTAAGATGAATAAAGGCTGTAAAACACGATAACGACGTATCGTTCAGTCATAAAATGATTTGATACTTAATGGTGCACAAAGTTTATCTGAAATCAAGCCTCATTCTGATAGTGCAGACAATGCAATGCTTGTTTTTAGCACTAGCATAAAAAAAAGGGCTGTTGAACATGAATTCATGGTAAGACTTTAAAGGTAGTGTTTCAGGTCGTGTTGGGAGCTCTCATATACAGTGCACGGTCATTCCTTTAGACACATAACAAGAAGACATAAACAGACACACTTCTTTCTTTTCATTCATAAATGCTTTGATTCCGTGTTTGTACCTTTGACACAAATAAAAATAAACGATGTGACAGCACCTTTAAACTGAAGCCATAATGTCTTGATTGTGCCCTGGTGGCTGGCTGCAGTATAGGCATAAAATCCCACCCTTCCATGTTACCAGATGGGAAAAAGGTGAAACTAAAAACTATTTTCACAAGCATGACATGGCAAGGCCTGTTTCAGGAATATTTTTGCACAATATTTTTTACAATAGGAAGAAGCAGAAATGCATCATCCATCATTTTTACTGTTATAATAGTTTGCATCCAGTTTGGGGGAAAATTACAGGAATATGTGTGAGAAGTTTTCTTTAAAATGAATGAAAAATGATCTAGAATCATGGAATTATGCAAAAAAAAAAGCACCAATCTTTTCATTTAAGCATTTTAAAAGGAGGACAAGATGAGCATTAAAAGTGTTGCCATTTACAATGCAGTGAAAAAAAAAAGCTAAAATTACACAGAGCTTTAAGGAAATAAGAGTACAATTACTGTACAAACCACTCATCAAGTAAATGTGGCTTTAGAGAAAGTGAATTCCTGAACACTCGATTCAGCAGCTGTGGCCTTTTTTTGTGCCCTATATAATATTTTCAACACGATATTCTTTATTTAAAATATGCACTTTTGTATTTATTTGCCCGTGTTGCAACGAGAATCTAAATGATCTATGAGAAAGGTTTATATATTTAAGTGTTCAATCCAGAAACTCTCATGATATCCACCATTTAAAACATTGAAAAACACACACACACACAAAAATAAAAAAAAATATGGAAAAGGAATGACACTGGCTGCATGTATTTGGTATGAGAGCTCAACCAAATCTGGAAATTCAAAATAATAAAACCGGTCCATCACATAAAACCACCCATCATCCTCTGCTGTAAACTGTAAACAGCGGGCTGCGTTTCGGCAGCGCGGGGCGTGACGCGACCTTGTCGTTATCTGTAAATTGACTACATTGTAAAATCTCAAACCGGAGACGGACTGAAGCCTCAAATCTGCAGCGGTGAGAAGGCGTAGAAAGGAAACTGGGCCTCGTCCTCGTCCACAAAGAAACACTGGAAGTAGGGCATCTCATCTGTGGGGGGATTCACAGGACAGGACAGGACAATATGTTCCTCGCCCCTATCTGGCATCCCGAGAGGAAACTGTGCATGCAGTTTGCACACTTATGTGATATTTGACTCATGAGAAGGGAATGTGAACTTACCATCCATCAGAAAGCTGTCCGACAAAGAAGGCTCTGCCATCAGAGAGATAACATGATGATAACCATAAAACAATACAGTGTTATCTTCCACAAAATTACAGTTCGAGTTATGCAGTTACCTTTTACTTTCTCCTCCTTGGCAACTTTCTTCTCAGAGGGTTTTTCTACAACAAAAAGAAGATTTTTTTTTGTGTGTAATTAAAGTAAAGCTTCAGTAATTTTTTTTATTTTAGTTTCTTAACAAATAATTGTACCTTTCTTTGCAGGTTCCTGTATCTCTTTAAGAACTCTGCTTTCTGTGAGTGGCAACAAAAGATTCATAACTATTAACTTCCTGCATCGTAAACTACAATTTTTGTGCTATTTTCATACGTATTTCACACAGGGTTTAAGCTGATTGCACACCGTACCTTTAGCTTTCTCCTCTTTGGCTGCTTTCTTCTCTGGTTTTTCTAAAATAAATAAGTAAAAGAGGTTCAAAGGTTTCAGTGGACGGTGGTTTAATACTACACTGTTTTTCTCGTCACAACTTCAGTTTTTTAACAACAAAGTTACCTTTCTTTGCTGCACTGGGTTTCACCTTTTTTTTTAAAACCTCAGGCTCTGTTTCACGAATATGACACAAACACAAGTAGGTGAGAACAATTACAATACTGTCGGACCCCTCGGAGAAAGTGAGAGAGATTTTCTTTCTCTAACTTGTGTGAGCAAGTGTAGCACATGAATGTTTTACTAAAGCAGTTTCACAATGAAGGTGATGCTGGCTGTGGCTGAATTTCTGCATCGTCTCTTTTAAATGATATTTTCTTGTTCAGACACGTTTATTAGGCTCCATGGCGAAGCAAAAAGCTGGAAACATCACCACCAAGAAACTTTGTAAGGCTGTTAAAACTACTAACATGCATTATTAGTGAGAAGCTGTGAATTCTTGCAAAACTATACACTTATTTTCTATGATTTGTAGACAAAAAAAGTCATATTTTGTAAATGATTGTCTACAAATCCTAAATTAATGACAGAATATTTTCTTGCTCAATGAAAAAATGTCTATAAATCTTAAATTGTTGTTTTCTGTGACGCATTCATAAAAACACCTTCATATTCAGCAGGAAAATATTTCCACACTTCAGCAGGAGCTCATAAAACATGGCTCTATAACCCAGTAACCCAATAACTATGTTTCCATTATGACTGCAGTGGCCTTCATGCTGTAATCAGATTATCAGTGCTGGTTACATAAAGTGCTGCCTCTACTGAAACACCACAAATGTACCTTTCTTCACACGGACTGGTTTGGTCTTTTCCTTTAATGCGGCTGCATCATCAGGAAGAAAATACGATGATAAAACATACAGTTCCTTTATCTGTGGATGTATTTCTACCAGCAGAGCTGCAGCATGTATTATAGACAATAAAACCTTCATAGAAAAGTCTAAAATGCATCAGCAAAATGATGCAAAGAGGCTCTTGTTGCATATGAAACCGATCTAAACAATGGTGATATGTTACATTAACAGTGGAATTGTCAGTGAGCATTACTGTACCTCTCTTTGCTGCAGCAGGTTTGTCCTTTTCTTTGGGAGTTTCCACTTCTGCAAAAGACAAAAACTGACATCAAACAGGAGCAAAAGGGACAGATAAGAATTTTTGGTGCAGAAGCCACATTGAGCTCACAGTCCAACACCACAGCCGCAGCTTGAGCAGCTACATCACATATTTCAATTTCTAAAAGCTTGAAGCAGCTGTGCAACACGATGGATGTAAGACTGGAAAGCTGTAATCAGCAGCTGGTGATGCCCGTGAGACATATGATGTTATTTCCTCCTTATGCAGAAAAAAGTATTGACGCTTTTGGAGACTTCCAGCTCTGTATATTGCTTTTGTATACTCTATGGGCCCTATCGTACACCCAGCGCAAACGCGGTGCGCCAGTGGCGCAGGTGTCATTGCTATTGTACACCCTGTGCAAACGTCATTTTTGCCGCAAGTGTACGATAGCAAATGCACTTGCGCCGGGTCTGTGTGCTGAGGGGCGGGAGGTCTGAGAATGAAGGTTGAATGGAGGCATGTCCTGGCGCATTTGCTATCTTACATCCGGCGCATTGAGGTCAAATGCGCCAGGGGCCCTATCACTTTCCGCCGTGCGCCAGTGGCGTAATTTGATTTGATTTGGCTTTGGCTTTCACTGGCGCACAGCGGAAAGCGTACGATAGGGCCCTATATGTTATGTCTACCCATGTTGCCTAAGCATTTGCTCAGGTAAGTAAGATGTGACTAATAAAAGCTTGATGATCTGCCAGCTACACTATTAACAATACCTGTCTAAACAAGCATGCTGTGTCACTGAGGATCTCTGTGTAGAAACAGCTGTTTGCTGCAGTGAGATCAGATCATTCTTCATTCATTGCAAACAAAGTCTGTGCAATCATTTATTGTTGATCTCACGGGCAAAGTGCTCATTTCCCTTGTGAGTCAACCAGTCAGAGCTTTTGCAGAACGAAATGGCCCACATTTTGTTATCAAATCACTATAATATAACATGGATTACTGCTTCTGCTGCTGCACCGCTTATGTACCTTTCTTCACATGGACGTGTTTGGTTGTTCTTCTCAACAATACAAGGCCATCAGGGAGGAAATACAATCAATCATGGTTCATTTGTTACAATGTTTGTCATATAATAACAAAACATTCAAGATAAATGTCCGAATGACAGATATTAGATATCAAAAAGTTTACGCAATTCTCACCAAACATGACCATGTGAGATGTAAATGTTGCTGTTTTGTACCTTTTTGACGTTTTCTAACGGCTGGTTTGACTCTGTCTTCTGCTACTTTGGGCTCTGAATGCAAGAATTTATTGATAGTCAATGGCTCTTTGAACTAGTGTGGCAATAAGGTATAATTACCTCAGTAATTTACTATAATACACACTTAGCTGCCAGTTAGATAAGTACACCTAGCTAAAACAAACACTTGACAACCGTAGGCACACAGCCTCTATGATCATAAATTTATATAAACAAAATCTGATCATAATAACTTTCATAATCATTAGATTTTATAGCAGGACTGTTGTTTAAGATGACATTAGCTTTAGCTTTAGCTTTAACTAGGTGCACCTAATAAATTGGCATCAGTGAAGATGCCAGTTTATGACAGGCTACCTTTCTTCTTCTCAAGGAGTGATTTGATCTTTTCCAACTTCGTTTTAGCCTCTTTTTTAAAAGGAGCTATTTCAAATTTCAAATAGAAAAGAGAAAGTTCAAACAGAAAGCAGTTTTTAACAATGTTTTACTTGTGAATACAACTTAAAATACTTTATCTTGTTTTGATTAAATTTTTCACCTTTCTTTTCATGAGCTGGCTTTGGCTTCTCCTTTGTGACCTCAGGTGCTGAGTATAACACAGGACAAAAATAATGTTAATGTTAATGTTGTTTTTAAATGAATAAATTCAAATAATTAATTACTTTCTTGCATTAGAAGTTATCAATTAAATAGTAAGAATTAGCCAAATAATTATGCATCATATCTGCATTACCTTTTTTGGCAGGAAGTGGCTTCACCTCTGGTTCTACAAAAATAAAGAAGAAATGAATGATTCTCGTGAAAGATGCACCATCTATCACATTTCTAAACGATGTGATCAAGATTTGTGCTGTTAGGCTTTAAAAATCTTGTTTGACAGTAGAATTTTTGGAAATATTTCAGAGTGAAAGTTAAAATGGATCAGCACCTTTCTCTGAGGTTTTTGCTTTTGCCTTTTCTTTCACAGCAGCTTCTACGTTAAAAGAAAGTGAAGGGAAAATGTCAAAATAACTATTTAAAAAAGCTACAAACCTAGAAAAAAACAATACTTTTAAATCCAACCAAGCATGTATCTCTGCTGTATGAGCGAGTGCCATAAAACTTTAAAAAAACATTTTTTTAAGGTACTGACAATTAAATCAATATCATTTAGCAGATAAAAAACCCCCAAAACTCAAAAAATGTAACAAACTTGTTGGGTTAAAAGCTTAAAGTGAAACATGTAAAGTCACTTGTTGCATCCTGTTGGTTTAGTACATCACAAGATTAACACACAGAGAAAAACAACTGTTTACTTTTATATTTACACTGACTGGAGTTTTAAAAGAACATGAAAATTTCACAACACAGAACCTTTTGGCCTCTGAATTTGTGATGTCGATTGTTTTGCACAGGGAAAGTTCGAATCTCTTTCAGTAAAATAATGTGAAATTTCCTCTCTAGTTACAAACTTTGCACGGATACAAGTCAGTAAAGTCCAGGTCTGACTTTTTTGGGGACATAAACATTAAAAGAAACACATTTTTATTGGAAAAGATCTTCAAAATAAAATGTGCAAACAAACAGATGTAGGCCTACCTCTCCTCATGGGCACAACCTTGACCTTTTCCTTTGCTAGTGAGACATTTTTGTGTGGTTCTTCTGTCTCTGTAAGACAAAATAAATGAGTAGAAAACAGTGGCTTCTCATTCAAATATTGCAATAAGTGCTGATTAGCGTCCTTTTACCTTTGACTGCTGGTTTTGCCTTGAGTGGAGCGAGTTCTGTGGGAAGAGATTTAAGTTTGTTATTCCAGAAAATAAGATGACATGTTGAAACGACTAAGCTAAATGAAAGGTTAGCTTTACCTCTCTTTTTCAGAACTGCTCTGGGCTTCTGTTTTGAAACTTCAGCTGCTGAAGAAAACATATTACATGATGTTCAGTCTGCGAAAAAACAAAAAAATTTCGGGAAAAATCTTAAACGTGCTGTACCTGTCTTTGCAGCCACTGCTTTTACTTTCTCCTCTGGCACCTTGACTTCTAAAAAAAAGAGTAAAGAACAGATAAGTGCTTAGTAACACTGACTCAAATGACTAAATAGTCTTTCTTAAATCAATAAAACATATTAATATAGAAATAAACCTTTTTTAATGGGCACAAATTTGACTCTCTCCTTCACCATGGAGGCATTTGTGCCCTCTTGTTCTGCCAGAAGAATATTAATATTAAGATACACATCCAGTATGTAAATGCAGTAAAAGATGTAGTTAATTTGTTATTTTTCAAAGTTTATTGTTTCAAGTACAACTCGTACCTTTTTTCAGTGCTGCTGGTTTGACCTTTTCTTTAAGATCAACAGCTTCTAGGTGTCAAAAGCACAGAGTTTCTAAGAGTAGTTTGATTTCATTGTAACAGTTAATCATTTTGGTAATAAAAACATTAACAGGAAGCTGTAACGTATAACCTTATAAACTTTTAATGTGTGTGTGTTACCTTTCTTTGCAGGAGCAGCTTTGGCCTTTTTCTTTGGAGCTTCTGTTTCACAAAACAAGGCTCAAAGTGAGTGAAACTCACCACATTGCTTATTAAAGTTAGTATGACTGCAATCAGTGCATGAAGAGACAATAATCACATTATGAAGATGTCTGATCTTTTCTTTATAGAGGTAGGTTTTAGTAGTTTTTGCTGTGGTTTAAGAAAACCACTTATTTCCTCAATAAACACTTAAGAAATTAGGGAAAACACAAGATCAATACTCCGTTAGAACAATCAAAAATTTAAAAGTACATAATCAATAATCAGCTGAGATGATGATGATGCATTGGATGGACACAACCATAACTGACACAATTTTAAAAGTTTATGAAATATATAAAGTATTAGATTCCTTTGTTATCACATAATAATGATGAAAAATGTAAGATGTGTCGTACCCGTCTTTACAGGAACTGCTTTGACTTTCTCTTTAGGCACCTTGACTTCTGAAATAAGAAATAAAAAATTTTTAAAAATAGTGTCATTCCCTCAACAGAAACAGACCAATTAAACATTTAAACATACAGAAATTTACCTTTTTTCATTGGCACTATTTTGACTCTCTCTTTCACGAGGGAGGCATTTCTAGGAGGGCCCTCTTGTTCTGTAAAAAGCAATTTGGGAAACAAAAAAACAAAATATCCAGTATGTAAATGCAGTTAAAAATGTAGTTAAATTGTTATTTTTTGAAGTTTATTATTTCAAGTACAACTCGTACCTTTTTTCAGTGCTGCTGGTTTGACCTTTTCTTTAAGATCAACAGCTTCTGGGTGTCAAAAGCAGAGTTTCTTAGAGTAGTTTAATTTTCGGTGTGACAGTTAATCATTTTGGTGATAAAAACATTAACAGGAAGCTGTAACTTATAACCTTATAAACTTTTAATGTGTGTGTGTGTGTGTGTGTGTGTGTGTGTGTGTGTGTGTGTTACCTTTCTTTGCTGGAGCAGCTTTGGCCTTTTTCTTTGGAGCTTCTGTTTCACAAAACAAGGCACAAAGTGAGTTTTATAAGAAAAACTCACCACATTGCTTATTAAAGCTAGTATGACTGCAATCAGTGAACGAAGAGACAATAATCACATTATGAAGATGTACATTTACTTGTTATTTTTCTAAGTTTATTATTTCAAGTACGACTCGTACCTTTTTTCAGTGTTGCTGGTTTGGCCTTTTCTTTAAGATCAACAGCTTCTGTGTGTCAAAAAACACAGAGTTTCTTGGGGTTATTTGATTTCCATAATGACAATTTATAATTTTTATCCTTTTGATGCTGAGAAAATAAACTTAACAGATGTGTGTGTGTGTGTGTGTGTGTGTGTGTGTGTGTGTGTGTGTGTGTGTGTGTGTGTGTTTAACCTTTCTTCGCAGGAGCTGCTTTGGCCTTCTTCTTGGGAACTTCTGTACCACAAAATATGACACAAAGTGAGTGTAGTTTTGCTTCTTTATTAGAAACTTTTAAGGTTTACATCAAATTATTTGGATTTAACTAGGGTTTAATTTAATTAAATTAATTAAGGTAAAGTTGTTGATATAAAGATTACAAGTGTCTCAGCTCCAGTTTCTTGTTTTTATATCCCTTTCTGAGGCACACAGGTCAGATAGGTTGGGTGCAGCATCAGTGAGTGTTTGCATTACCTGGTTTAGGTTCAAGTTTTGGTTTGATTGTTTGCTTTGGTTCCTTCTTGGGCTCCTTGGGAGCTGCCACTGAAGAAATTTATGACATCAAAAAGTCTTAAGTGTGTTTACAGTAAAAGATAAATGCTCATTATGTGACACTTGATCAAACCTTTTTATACTGGCACATAAAAAATTTAGAGTCAGTAAACAATAAATATTGAAAATGAAGATGACTAAAACATGGTTAGGTTTAATTCCTAAAACAGCTGATTAAAGATTTATAAGGTTACAGAGCGTCTTAACAGCTTAATATCATCAGATTCAATTTACTTTACAAATGAACTCATAACTGACACAAAAGAATGAATGCATGCTCATACCTTTCTTTGCGGGTTCTGGTTTGGCTTTGACCTTAGGAACATCAGGAGCCTCTACTTTAGTGGAAAATTGAGAAGTAAAATTCAGTATCTAATATCTTGTGATATAAATATGAATGTAAAGCAGTAATTCTGAATGATGGTTTATTCCTCTTAGTTAATCATATTCATCACAAGCATCAATGACGGCCTATTGTTATATTCTCTTCTCTATTATTTCAGTAGCTAAATGTGGTTTTTCTCTCACCTGTTTTTGTCACATTTAGATGTTCCTTTTTCAGGATAGGAACTATCTGCTTTTTCACAGCTTTCAGTACCTTTACTGCCTTCTTGGGTTCATCAGCTGAAGGAAGGAGGAAACAGTCACCCGGTGGAAGACTTAAACATACAGTCTACATCTAATAAATAAGCCTGTGACCTGCTCTTTTACTGTTTGTACTGTGTTTACTGTATCTCTTACTGTCTCACCTGCTTTTGTAACATTAAGATGTGCCTTCTTCAAGACAGATGCAACCTCCTTCTTGACTACTGTGATCCTCGTTGCAGACCTTTTGGGTTTAGTGTCTGAAACACAAGATATTCATCAAATATCAACCATACAGATAAAATGTCAATATGACCGAACAGTTTTTTATAAATTATAGAGTGGAAAGATATGTAACTGCCAGTTAACAAAGAAAACATATTAGTCTACTATATTTAGCTCTCTTTAGGACAATAAACGTAAGCACATTTACAGATTATAAATATTGTATTGATATAAAAACTGTATATGTCCTATTAGCATTGGTATGCTCATAGTATAGCTTTAATGATGGAACTTTCTGTCCATCATTTGGTCTATCACTTACTTTTAGACTTAAATATCTCAACAAATATGGAAATGAAACAACTTTTTGTACAAAGGATTCCTTACAATAAACTCCACGGACTTTGGTGATTCATGTTTTCCTCTATTGCCACCACAAGGTTCATATATTTGGTTGTTATTTTTATGCGACTATTGCATAGATTACAATGAAACTCGGTACAGACATATAAGTTGCGTTGAGAATTTGATCAGCTGACCTTTATGCTGACCTGGTGCCATTATTAGGTCACAATTTCAATTGTTTGAGTCCTTGTTACCTAAAAAAAGCTGAATTATCTCTCGTTTTCTTTTCAGCGTAAACTGTGCTCTGTGTTTGATGCTAATTGGTAAATACTAGCATGCTAATATGCTCAACGGAGATGGTAAACATGAAAAAAAACTACTAAACATTGACATGCTAGCAATGTCATGATGTTAGCATGACGTTATAAGCATTTATGTTAAGGCACTGCAGTGTTGTGTAGCCTTGTTGAGATGCTAGCATTTGTGCTAGCATCAAGCATTACTAGGCTATTTGTACCTGTCTTGGTGTCTCTCTTCTTGACCACGTCTTTGTCTTTGGGAGTCTTCTTAATTTCTTCTTTAGATATCTTTGTTTTCTCTTTTTCTTCCCTAGAAATCATCTTTGGTTCCTTTTCTTCTTTGGGAATCTTCTTTATCTCGACCTTCGCCTTGGTGGGTTTCTCCTGGTCTTTTTCTTTGGTGGGCTTCTTCGGTTTTGTCTCTTCTTTGATAGGTTTCTTTGGTTCTTGTTCTTCCTTTCTAGGTAGTGCTTTTGGTTCTTTTTCTTTTCTAGCAGATTTCTCTGGGACTTGTGTTTCATTAGAGGACTTCTTTGTTATAGCCTTTTCTTTAGAAGGTCTGTCTTGTTTTTCCTCCTCTTTTACCTTTATAGAAGGCTCAGCTGGTTTGTCTTTGGAGATCTTTTCTGTTTTTTCTTTTACAGGCTTTGTTACTTCTTTCTCCTCTTTAGCAGGTTTTTTAACTTCTTTGACCTCTTTAGGTGGTTTTTCTGGTTCTTTCTCCTCTTTGGATGGCTTCTTTGGTTCTTTTTCTTCTTTTGGAGGCAATATTTCCTTCTTCTCCTCTTTCAGATGCTTTTTGGCCTCTCTAGGCTTCACTGGTTCCCTCTCTTCCTTTGCTGGTTCTTTTTCTTTTTTGGGAGGTTTTTCCTCCACAGAGGGCTTCTTTGGCTCCTTTTCCTTCTGTAAAGGTTTCTTAACTTCTTTGTCCTCAACAAGAGGCTTCTTCAATTTTATTTCTTCTTTAGAAGACTTCTTCACTCCTCTTTCCTCCACAGAAGGCCTTTGCTCTTTTTTCTCATCCTTAGAGGGCTTTTTGTCTTCCATGCCTTTCTTTAATGGCTCCTCAGAAGGCTTCCTGTCTCCTTTTTCTACCTTAATAGGCCCCTTAACCTTATGGTCTTCCACTGAAGGCACCTTCTTTTCTTTTTCCTCCTTGGAAGGTTTCATTTCTCTCTTCTCTTGAGAGGGCTCCTTAACCTCTTTTGTAGGTATTTTAATGTCTTTCTCCTCCTTTGGTGGCTTCCTTTCTTCTTTTTCTTCCTTAGGAGATTTCTTTACCTCTTCCTTTTCCTTGGAAGGCTTCTTTACTTTCTTCAGTTCTTTAGGCTTCACTTCTTTCTCTATTTGTTTCACTTTTTTATCTTCCGTGGATGGTTTTAATTTTCTGTGTTCTATAGTGGGTTTCACATTTTCTTTCTCTTGGGATGGTTTCTTGACTTCTCTTTCCTCTTTCAGAGGTAGCTTGACTTCTTTCACTTCTTTTTGAATTTTCTTCTCTCTTCTGAGATCTTTGATAGATTTCTTTACATCTTTGCTTTCTCTGAGATGCTTCTCTACTTTTTCTTCTTTCAAAGATTTTGGTACTTGTATTTCTTCTTTTAGTTCTTTCAGAGGCTTCCTGACTATTCTGGGCAGTGTCCTTATTTCTGTCTCATTTTTGAATAGTTTCTTGACTTCTTTTTCCTTTGGTGGTTCCTTATCCAGCAACTCTTCTTTGGTTGGTTTCTTGACTTCTTTCTCTTCTTTGGATGGTTTCTTGACTCCTTTCTTTTCTTTTTCTTTCCTGACTTTTTTGTCTTCTTTTGGTGGTATCTTGACTTCTTTTTCTTCTTTGATAGGTTTCTTGACTTCTTTCTCTTCTTTGATTGGTTTCTTGACTTCTTTTTCTTCTTTGGTAGGTTTCTTGATTTCTTTCTCTTCTTTGGTTGGTTTCTTAAACTCTACCTTTTCTTTGGTAGGTTTCTTGATTTCTTTCTCCTCTTTTGGTGGTTTCTTGACAACAACCTCTTCTTTTGGTGGTTTCTTTAACTCTACCTTTTCTTTAGATGATTTTTGGGCTTCTTCTTCTTTTGGTAGTTTCTTTACCTCTTCTCTGGATGGTGTCTTGATTTCTTTCTTTTCTTTGGCTGGTTTCTTTACTTCTGCCTCTTGTTTGGATGGTTTTACATATGTTTCCTCCCTGTGTGGTTTCTTGACTTCCTTTTCTTCCTTGATTGGTTTCTTGACTTTTACCTTTTCTTTTAGTGGTTTCTTGACTTCCTTTTCTTCCTTGATTGGTTTCTTGACCTCTTTTTCCTCTTTTGGTGGTCTCTTGACCTCTCTCTCTTTTTTAATTGGTGTCTTAACTTCTGCCTTTTCTTTTGGTGGTTTCTTGATTTCTGACTTTTCTTTGGTTGGCTTCTTGACTTCTTTCTCCTTTGGTGGTTTCTTGACTTCCCCCTCTTCTTTTGGAGGTTTCTTGAATTCTACCTTTTCTTTGGTTGGTTTCTTGACTTCCTCCTCCTCTTTTGCAGGTTTCTTGAATTCTACCTTTTCTTTGGTTGGTTTCTTGACTTCCTCCTCTTCTTTTGGAGGTTTCTTGATTTCTACTTTTTCTTTGGATGGTTTCTTGACTTCCTCCTCTTCTTTTGGAGGTTTCTTGATTTCTACCTTTTCTTTGGTTAGTTCCTTGACTTCTTTCTTTTCTTTTGGAGGTTTCTTGAATTCTACCTTTTCTTTGGTTGGTTTCTTGACCTCTGCCTTTTCTTTGGATGGTTTCTTGACATCTACCTCTTCTTTTGGTGGTTTCTTGAATTCTACCTTTTCTTTGGTTGGTTTCTTGACTTCTTTCTCTTCTTTTGCTGGTTTCTTAAATTCTACCTTTTCTTTGATTGGTTTCTTGACTTCTTCCTCCTCCTTTGGTGGTTTCTTAAATTCTACCTTTTCTTTGGTTGGTTTCTTGACCTCTATCTTTTCTTTATGAGGTTTCTTTACTTCTTTTTCTTCCTTGGAAGGTTTCCGTTCTTCTCTCTTTTCTTCTTTTGGTGGTTTCTTGACTTCCTTTTCTTTTGTAAAGGTTTTCTTGATTTTCTTTTCTTCCCTGGGAGGTTTCTCCAGTTTTACCTCTTCTTTTGTTATTTTTACATCTGGTCTTCGCTCCTCTAGTTTTGCAATTTCTTCCTTTTCCTTAAAGGGTTTCTCTACTTCTATGTCATCTTTGGAAGGTCTTTTTGCTTCTTTTTTGTCTTTAAAAGGCTCTATCCCCTCTAAAAGTTCATAAAATTATCAAGTTGTCATTTTTCATTTGTCAATTTGTTATAAACAAGTTAAACACTATAGGCAGTAATATTGGTAAAATATGCATAAACTTCAAAGTAAAACTAAGAAATGATAGACAACATTCCATTATGGACATATTTCATATTTTGTACATGAACTACAAAAGGGAGCAGCTGGATTTTGGTGTTTACATGTGTGTACATGTTTCCTTTTTATCATGAGGTGTGATTACCTTGGGGCTTTTGTGGTTTTGTTTTAGGGGGTGTGGCCTCCTCCTTTGGCTTTTCTTCTTTTATTTTTACCTCTACAGTTTCCTCGAGTTTGGCTTCCTTCTCTTTTTTCCCCTCCTTTTCAGTCTCTGTGGCTTTGAGGTCTATGCACAAGGATACATCTTCATTGGTAAAACTTTTAGGGTGATTGTTTGCATAGAGTACCTTCTTGTTTCTTCTAAAAAATGCTAAAGCCATGCATTTAATGAGAACAACACAGAATATAAAATAGGTTTTTGGGGCAAACAAAGGGAAGGGAGTGCACAATTTGAAGAATATTACCTTTAATATTGGCATCTCTTCCTTTTCTCACTTTGAGAACTGCGGTATATATTATAAAAATCTACAGTATGGAAAAATGCCAATTTAAACAGCGACCAGACCTGTTGTCTAATACAATGGTTCTTAAATTTAAGTCTAGGGATCCCCAGGGGTCCTTGAAAGGTTTGACGGGGGTCCCCATCTCAGAGATGCAGAATTGTTTTAACTATAATTCCATCCATAAGTAACTATTAGTAACAGATTGTAAGACTGGTTTGATGATGGGTTTCACACACTTACTGTAATAATAGAAAAGAAAAATTCTCACTAGATGAGCGTCCCTTAAACAAAATCTTACGAAATGGGGTCTGTGATCTTATTTGTGTCAGTATATGGGTATTTGACACAAAAAGTTTAAGAACTGCTGAGTTAATATAATCATTATGAAAAATAATCATGCTTGCATAAGCATGATAAGTACTACAGCACTAAAAATGTTATTATGAAAAACTTGCCAAAAACTGTTGGTTAGTTTGTTAAATGGTTAAACTGTTCAGGCCTAATTTTTTGAGAGCTAGACTACATACAGAAATCATACTTATTTCTTTCATAATAAATAATACATCATTCACTGTGAAGATTGCAATATCATGCACTGGCTTACATTAAAAGATGTTCATGATCTCACTCATAAATGTATCAGTCTCAGCCCTTTAGCTCCATCTAGCTTTACTAATGTTTCACTGCCTGAGGCAATGACTGTTCGGTTCAAACTGTGATATTTATGTGCTCAGTTAGCACCTTAAGAAATAGATCTGTCTTTACTGAGTCATCAAAAAGGAAAAAAAAAAAGGACATTAACAGGTGCTGCACTGAATCAGTCCCAAGATCGTCTTTCCATGCAGCTATTCACACCTAAGCCCAGATGAGTTTCTGACCTAAATGAAACTTGACCTGCTCTTGTATGTCCATTTTTATCTGCTTTTCTATTAAAACTGTTTCTTTGACTGACTTTAAAAGTGAAACACCAGCATTTTGTGAAATTTGCTCATCGTTCCTGTCGTCAAATGGGAAAACCAGTACCAGTTTAGTCCCTGTGTGCCCAGTTCGGGTAATAGTCCGGAAAATAAACCTATTTTTTTCTAGCATGGCAACAGTTGAACAGTTGTACAAAAACAGCAAAGAAACATAACTTTAAACATAGTGCGAGTGAGCAGAGCATACGGGGTGTAAAATATAAACGGTAAAAAGTTAACTGTCAGACATTACTGATGGTGCAGCATGTAATACAATTCTTTGTCTATTATTATCATTTCTATTTGGTAGACAGTCATCATGGGGTCTGCAGGCTATGGGACAAAAAGAGGGTAATCTGATATCACACACCTTATCAGATTTAGGGTAAAACTGCAAACAAGAGCTTTCCTTAAAAAAATATTATTAAAATCTCTCTTATCTAAAATACACCTAATGATATAAACCATATTCTGTTGGATTAAACCTTGAAGTTCTTCTTGATGATTAACACAGTCCCCAAACAGATTAACACACAATGTTAACAAAAAGCATTCTCAAAAATGAAAATATGAGATATGATTCATTAGCCAGTGATCCGTAAGGACCTTTTTAACTCTAGTCACGTCACAAAGTTTTAAAAAATGTAAGGATGAATATTTTAGTCACAATGTCATGTCACACTTATCATTATCAACACACTCGCCATTCAGAAACAGTTTCATTACCTGCTGATGAAAGGATGAAAAATGTGTGAAGATGATGATGTAAATGTATTATACCTTCCTCAAGCTTGTGTTCGGCTCTGGATCCGAGTCCTCTGACTCTCCTGAGAGGAATGTGAAGGTTCCTCTTTTGTTTATATTCACTTTTCCCGCTTTCACTGATGTTCTTGTTTTCCTCCTGATGGTCAAGGACAGTTGTTTCTTCCTCCTTTTCCTCCTCAGATTCAGGTTCTGAACTGTCTTTATCAGGTTTTTCAGCTGACAGGATTTTATGATCAAGTTGCTGGACAGATGGCTCTTTTATTTCCTCTTCATCATCCTCCTTCTCCTCCTCCTCCTCCACATCAGTCTCCACTTTGTTCAATTTTCCTGCCTCATCCTTTTCTTCTAAAGCATCATCAGCTTCCAGGTCTAAAGCTTGAACCTCCTGGTCAGTTTTAACGAACTCATTTTTTACATCAGAATCAGTTATTTCAATGGTTTCTACATCTTTTTTGTCCTGAAGATCTTTATCATCCATCTCCTCAGTAGCTTCTTCTTCAGTTTTTATCTCCTCTTCTTTATCTACAGCATCTTCTTCAGGTGTCGTCTCCTCCTCCTCTTCATCTACAGCATCTTTATGAATTTTTATCTGTTCTTCTTCATCTACAGCTGCAATTTCTTCAGATATTGGCTCCTCCTTCTCCTCTTTCTCACTGTCTTCTACTAAAGCTTCACCAGCTTTTAACTCCTCCTCCCTAGCTTTCCCATCTTCTGCCAAATCTTCTGTTTTGGTCTTCTCATCCTCCTCCTCTTCTTCTTCTATTGTAGTTTTTTCTGTTTTTGTTTCCTCCTCCTCCACATCTACCAAAACTTCCTCAGCTTTGGTCTCCTCCTCCTCCTCCTCCTCCTCCTCCTCCACTGAAGCTCCTTCAGCTTTGGTCTCCTCCTCCACCACCATCTCCCCATCCACTGAAGCTCCTTCAGCTTTGGTCTCCTCCTCCTTCTCCACCACCTCCTCTCCATCCACCAAAGCTCCATCAGCTTTGGTTTCCTCCTGCTCCTCCACCACCTCCTCTATTTTAATATCTACCAATTCTTTTTCTTCCTCATCATGGTCTGTTTTTAGCTTCTCCTTCTCCTCTGTACCAACACCTTCGTCAGCTGCTCCCTCCTCCTCCTCCGTCATAATCTCCTCTTCCTCCTCCTTTTTGTCTTCCTCCTTGCTGTCACCATCAAAGATCCCTTTATCTTCTTGGGATGGTTCATGTTCTGCTTCTTCGAGGTCAACATGTTTCACTAGTGATGTGACAGTAACAAATTTAGTGCCTTTAATCGATCTCGTAACTAATGAATGAAACTTTTAAAGAAAAACCGTGTGAATACCCTCATCTCCCACTGCCTCCTTCACATCTTCATCACTGGCAGCCTCAGTTGGAGCTTCAGCCTCCTCCTCTTCTATCTTTGAGTCTTTGGCTTTACTCAACTCTGCAGCAGCTGCAGCTTCATCTCGGGCTGCTTGCATGATCTCTGCAACTGTATCATTGACCCATGTGACCTGTTTTATCTGACCTTCACATCTTTGGCATTCGACACTGAGTTGTAGCTCCAAACTTTTTAAGGTGTAAAGAATTTGATGAAGTGAAATGGGAAGAATGACAATGACCTTTCATAACTTTAAATAGTACATACCACATGCTGCAGTCAGTGAGTTTCCTAATAAAACTTATTGTCAGCAAGTCACAGGAAATGACCAAAACCAAAAATACAATAAGATGTTCTTCCATTGCTTTCGAAGTAAATCTGTAAAATTTTTAACTTAAATCATAAATCTTAAATAGTTTATGCTTGGGGACAATTTTCAGCTGCATATTTTATGCTCAAGTGAATACGGCAGCAGAACAGTTTATGTTGGATTGTTTCAAAAACAAACTACAGTGCCCACAGTAAGAGCAATAGTTTCATTAAGAGTTGACACAAACTTGATCTATTTTCAGTTACTTTTGTAAGAATACCATAAAAACTATTATACTGAATACTGAACAAAATCTACATTAATGTGAAATCTACTCAGTGCTTTAACTGAGGTATTTCACGTTTAACATCTCTTTGTTTTGGGTGATTATAGTAGATAATTTGTTAGTGAAACTACTTCATCTGGAATAGTTACTTTACACGACACCTTGCAAGAATCATTATCTGTCGCTGCCTTACAGCACAGAAAAAAATAGATTAGGTTTTGGCTAAAGAAAAAGACTATCGGATCTGTTTATTTTGGTTTAAGTCATTTTTAGGACTTGTTCTCAATACAAAAAGTATAGAATACTTCCAAATGTTTTCTTTAATCACATTTCAGAGTGTTTTTCTCCCCCCAAAAATTACTATTGTTAATAAAACTTTGAAGCTTAACATTTAAACATGTGGTGCGTTCATGTACTGCTGATTGATGATTAACGCATGCAGAAATAAAATGAAATGTTACAAGCAAGAACCAATGTCATTCAGTACAAACAATCCAGATACATACATACAGAACTTCACAGATGTTTAACTTGTTGTAATACAGGTGGCAGCTGCTCAGTCAGTCAGTTGTACAGATGCTTTGTAATGCAGGAAAAGGCAACAGAGGAATGCAACTCAAAGAGACGCATATAAAAGATGATTTTTCATGCTCAGATTAACAGAAATGATGATGAAAACATGACGATTGAAACAGGAAAAATTTGGTAAAACACACAAATACAGAATGCAATCACATGTGACAAACGGAGGGAGAGATGCAGTCACCAAATCATAACAACATTTACTACAGTGAAGGTTTACAGTGGTTATAATGCAAGTTCATTCATGCTACAATTGACAAGTGGACAAAAATGAAGTTTATTCAAACAAGATCGACGTAAAGTTTCGTGGTGATTCAGGCTTGATTTATTACACCCAAACAAGACATGAGGCACACTTGAGATCAGTTTATTCAAAGTGGTAAAAAAAAAAAAGCAAAAATCAGTGCGAACATGCGTAAAAAGACCACAGTATGCCAGCAACACACGTCAAACCCGTCTAAAATAAACAGTATAGTGTTTTTCTGCAATGTGTGGAGATATTTCTTACCTTTTTCCACAGGTGGCAAAAATTCACCTGCATTTAGAGGAAGATAATTAATTGTATTAATTGTAATATTGTAAAATTAATTGTAAAGAGATGATTTTTAGCAATACAGCAAGAGAAATAAAACAATAAAAAAACGTCATTATTTACCTTTCCTTTGGACCAGTTTTATGTCAGGTATAGAGGCTACAGTTTCATCTGCACAAATAGAGGAAAAATACACGCTGTAATTTAAAGTCATGCCTTTGTATGATGCTTTTGATGTATTAAAATTAAAACTGAAATTAACAGAAAGAGAAACCTTTTTCGGTCACTACATTGACACCTGGTGTGGCAACAGGTTCTCCTAAAACAAGAGGGAAGAAAATACTGTAAAATATGCATTAAGGTGTCAGTATATTATTAACTTTTTTTCCCAAATCAAGAGCATTGATGCATTTAATTTATAATACAAGGTGTCATTAATAATTTTGTGGCTAAGTGTGTGAATGTGGGAAGGGACACTGTCTTACCTCAGGACATGAACTCAAAAATCATTTCTCATATTTATATATTAAGCCGATGCAAACAAACTTACCTTGATCGGTGACGAGCATGCTCGACATGTACGCTAAGAACAAATCCTTCTTGTCTGTGAACTCCAATACGGCATCTTCGACAACTTTCATGGGGTCGATGGAAACTTCAGGCAGGATCCCTGAAATATCAGCACAGCACAAAGACAGTTAAAGCAGTTTATCATCACAAAACTCAGTCAAATCTGTGTAACTCTTAGACGTGCGAGTAATCACATCACACCAAACGTAAACAGTATTGTTTATAGAAACTTTGTTGATTCTGTGTTGTCATATGTTAAAACAGACCTTGTTCTCCGATCAGCATTGAAGAGACGTAGCTTGTGAGCATGTTTGTCTGTTCTGTGATGATTTCTGCTGTTCTCTTCAGAGCTGACATGGGGCTGAATCCCACAGCATTCTGAATATCTGATCAACAGGGAGGTCAAAGTAAAACAAAACTGAAGTTAGCAGGTTACAGAAGACTGGAAGAAGTTGTGTTAGAGGCTGTCAGATCATTAACTTCAGTAAAAGCTACAATATCAAACTGCAAATACTCAAAGTCCTTAAGTCAAATCCTCATATAACAGCATTTAAATATTGTGTATAAGTATAGCAAAAGTTTCCAAAGTAAAAGCACTCATTATGAAGTGTTTATGAAGTGTTTCACGATTATAAATTATGTTTTGCGTGAATATTAGCTGCTACATGAGCGTGTGTCATGTGTGTCTGAGTCTTTTTACTAATGTGGATTTTTAATATTGAGCCAATTTTATCCATTTTATTCTGCTGGGCAGTTTGATAAGCAAAGCATCAAGTTTTATTAGATAAGCATTTGTCTCTAGCATGACCGTCCTGTGAGAACCACGTATCTACAGACAGAAAAACAGCCTTTTTGAGCTCTGTGATGATGCATTTTCTGAATAACACAAAAGGGGTTTTTAAGTATTATATATACAGTGCCTTGCGAAAGTATTCGGCCCCCTTGAACCTTGCAACCTTTCGCCACATTTCAGGCTTCAAACA
>JAQMCX010000015.1:7247281-7342407 GCA_029814765.1 Acanthurus leucopareius
TGCTAATAAAGTTGCAATCAAGTACACAGTGGATTCACGTTTATTATTATATTCGCAATATAAACAATCTACGTAACCCCCCCCCCGGTCCACGGTAAAATTGTCAAGCGTTGACCGGTCCGCAGTGATAAAAAGGTTGGGGACCACTGATGTAGAGCACCTGAAAGAACAAACTAACCCTGAAGGCATAAAGAAGCCAGCATTGTTGTAGCCAGCTGTCTTAAGCTATGTAATTATATGAAATCTGCACATAATACAGGTCAAACAAAGCTGAATAGATATGCTGACAGGACACAGTGACATAGCCCATCACGCTGACTATATTGCTTACGCATGTGTCAGGTGCAAGCTAAATTGATAATGTAAAAAATAATGCAGACCATTGATTGGTCACAGAACACAGGACCTGCACACCTGCACACACCTGGCCTTTCTGAACAGCAATAACAGAGATCCCATCTTTATACTCCTTTCGACCAGATAAGCAAGCTAAGCCAACAAAACATTCAACAGCCAGTTGTAAGAGTTGTGTAGCTCCTTTATTTGTGTAGTTAGTGAGTGGTTAGGCAAGAGAGAGAGTAAAAAAGAGAGTGACAGTGAATGTGAGCCGAGCAGAGGACAAGGTCAGCAGTAAAGCGGTCACTTAAGCAGTAAATCTGCAGTGCAGGTAACAGTTTATAGGAGAATAAAAGCTACAGCTTTTTGAGACCAAAGTAAAGCTCCTGTTTTGTTTCCAAACTGCTGAAAAACTGAAAGTGGCACAGTTTGGAAACAACACTATGATGAAAAACTGAATTCCTGCCAAAGTTTAAGGAATACTCTCTGCAATCAAAAAAGGTACAGAAAAATAAAGGCTAGGAGAGTCAAATCATGCTGTACCATTTGTTAAATTGTTTTTGTTTAAATATATTCTCTTTACAGCCAAAACATTACTCCGATAGCCTTAATATTGGCATTTCAAATTAAAACTGAATAATTTGTATTTTGAGATGTGAAAAAGTCTTTACCCTTATTTTCCTGTTTCAGTAAATATATACCTTGAAATTTTTTAACTAGAGAATGTTACTTATTAATCATAAGTCATGATTTATGATGCTTTGTATATTTTACAAGATACCGAATGACAACAGTGTAACTGTGCAAACACATAATCTCATTCAAAAGTGTATTTAACAAGATACTGACCATGATTATAAGGGAAACAGCCGAGCCATTTATGTGAGATGATACTGCGGTTAGTCAGCTGTGAGGAGCGGCTGCTGCAGTAAAAAGAGTATGGAGATGTGGCTGTACTTGCATGTATACAGTGGGTATCTCACCCTCCTTTGCGACAGCATCAGTCAGTTTCTTAGCCTTGGACCCCAGATCAGTAACTACATTGTCCATGGCGGCCTGGTGTTTCAAGAAAAATGGACGGATCACACGCCTGTACAACATTTCAGAGCCGTTCCACGACACAGGAGCCATACACCATATCAGGAACCCACACTGAGGAGAAAGCAGAGGACGGGTGTCAGATAAGACTGCACTGGTTGATCTCCTATCCAGAGTGCTTATGTGTGTTTTTTTTATCTTGCGTGATATAAAATTTAATAATTGTGGGTTGAAAAAAAAAGCAATCTAATGTCACCACTGGTTTAAGGAAATCAAAATCATTTTTTAGTATTATCTGACATTTATGAGCCACCTGATATCATTAAAAAAAAGGAAAAAACCCTCACAGCTAATCAATTAAAAATAAAAAAATGTTTGCTGTAACTGCAATGTGTACTGTCATATTGTTGCATCGAGAAGACCTAAGTTAATTTACTACCTCATTGCACAGTATGGAGCATTCTGTATTCATTCCATTTATTATTATTCCATTATTCCATTTATTTATTTATTAACAAGCAAAACTTAATAATGGCAAGCAATGTGGATGGTGACAGGCAGAAAAAAATGTCAGTTAACATCAACAGGAAAGGAAAAAAAGATTTGCAAAAGCTTTAAAACTACTTGGTGTTTCCAAAATATTTTTTGAGGCGTTATAACTATTAACAGTCATTTCACAGGCACGTCTATCTTTTTTTGTCCAATGCATGACACACATATACACTCTGTTTTCATTTGACTTTTCTGACTTTTCATGTGTGAAAACATTAAAAAATGAAAACTGTCTCTAAATATATCTGTAGCATGAAGTTGGGACACAGCAAATATCTGCATGTCTTCCTGATTTTGCCATGCTGGAGGTGTCCACAAGAGTGCGCTGTTGGTGAGTTAGAACACTAAAAAGTCTCAAAGACATCAAACATCATATGATTCAACACTGTGTGACTCTCTGTGGTTTTAACAGTGAAGGAAGACTTGTGTCAGTAGTCAGCTTCATATAAAGGAGCTACAGAGTGAAAATTATAAAGTAAAAACTAAAAATAGTACCAAAAATCATCCACAAAAAACTAATTTCAAACTAGAAGTTCAGCCTACCTTGCCAATATAGTAGAAGGGGAACCAGAAAAGGAAGAAGTCAGAGAAGGTCTCAACAATGCTGAAGAGTCCGTAAACAACCCAGTAGGTCAGCCACTGTGTGTCATCTTCCTTATTGCTGCTCTCGATGGCTTTAATGCTAAATGAAGAACATGACAGGTTTGTTTCTGTATTGTTTGCACATGTGCTTTTTCCACTACAACATGTCAAAGCGTCATACAGGAAAAAGGCCTGTTGAAAGCTGAGATGAGGTGTAGTTGAAGTAAACAGTCAATCTCAGTACTCAAAAATTAGATCAGGTTTTTCTTATAATACTCAAAGAAAAAATGGGCATTTTTCACCCAAAACATTTTGACATGTAATTGCATTGACATGCATGAAAGCATTCAATGACAATTAATAATTAACAACAGCTACATGCCATTTAGATGTGTCACTTTTATACTGTTACTGTGCATACTGGCTGACTGGACAGAGCCATAATTATAGATTAGATTATGTTTTTCCTGCTAAGACAACTCAAAATGTCTGGTGGGTGGTACCAACTTTTGTATTAACAGAAAGAAAGTGGTTTAATACATTTTTAAAAAAGCATTTCTTTATTCTGTAGTGTTGTGTTAGCTTTTCTTAAAATAAGCTTAACTTCATACATACGAGAAATATGCTGGATAGGCAAAGCCAATCACGTTGCAGAGCAGCGAGGCTCCATATCCAAACAGAAGATACAGCCCCACAACACCTAGAAGTCCTGCAGAGGGAGACAACAGAGGGCGGGACAAAAGAAGATAGTAAGGTTGTCCAGTTACTTAACAAATAGGTCTAATGTCAAGTCACAATCATTTGCTTTCAACACAGTGTGTCTGTTAGCAGGATATCAGGACAGCACAGTACCAGGATTAGGAGGAGCACTAAACACAAGTCAAACACCGCTGTTCAAATCCAGGTAGAGGAAAGTTGACATTAGAGCATCTCAAAACTCACGCAGTCATGTGAAACACTCTGGCATGTACTGCACACCTCAAGTATGTGAGAGATTCCATAAATGCCATCAGATTTTCATGACTTCAAATAAAATCTGTCTTGCAGTGTGTGTAAAGTAAAAGCAGTCTAAAAAAGTGCTTTTAAATGTCAACCGAAGTTCTCATGTATAACATATCATTGCCATGTTTGATGTCAAAGTTTTACTCAAATATAATAGACAAGCATGATTAATACAGGAGTCAGTCTATAGAGAATAAATATGGGGATCTGATCATGCACTATCATAATCAGATTATCTCAGGGATTTGAACTGTTGATCAGATAGAAACAAGCATTTTGAAGATATCATCTTGGGGTCTTTGAAATTATTAAGACTTCTTTCAACAATTTACTGCTATTTTAATTATTAAATGGCCACTTTATAATTATGGGTTGGACTGTACAGGCGTACCTGATAAAGAAGTCACTAAGTGTGTGTTAATTTTTTTTGACAGAGCTTAGTTTTGAATTACACAAACTCACTGAAAATCTGCATGACAATTAGCTCTGTATGAACTGCACTGTATGCTGCTTACCGCATTGCACTTACAGTGCTTAATTCCTCAGAGGCTTTAACGGCTTGCTTGTTAGCTGGCAGCAAAATGCTGACTTCACAGCAGATACAATATAGTCTGTACTGCAGCTTTAGCCTTACAATTTCTTCCATGGGGAATTGATTTCTCTAAAAATGCATGTTTTTTCTTGAGACTCAATTAAAGTTTTACATCTACTTTAAATTCCTTCCCAGTTTATGAAATGGCTTCAAATCCCTGACCTTTATAAGAGCTTCTCTGTGGGAACTTAGATGCAAACATGGAGGTATGTCTTAGGCAAAACAGGACAAAAGAATGACAGTCTAACCCCCAGGCAGCTGCAGGTTATGCCATACATCATTCAAATTCATTAAAAACTCAACTGCTAATTCAAAATTTAACAAAAAAAATGTCATGAACATAATGAAGTCAAGTGAGATCTAAAGCACTAAAAGCTGTTGATACTGCTCCTACCACAGCCTGCTATCTACATCTCATTTGTTTATTTCTAGCTCATATACAAATATCCAAGCTATTCCCAGTCACCTTATTTCTCTCCACTGATGACAAAACTGGAAAAACTGGTTGAAACTTCTGTGGGCCCAGCAACACTTTTCATAGGGAAATATTTACTGATGCTTTTAATTAGTCAGTAATGCCTACTAAAACTGACTGCAGGGTCTTTTTGACCAACCTCCATGCCATCTGGCTCTATTCTATCCAAAAGAAAATCCTGAACTCCTTAAAAAATTAACAAAGCATACATGTGGCATTACACAGATTTCACAGGCTTGAATAAAAACAAGCCCTGCTTTTGGAAATTCTGAAAATGAGGGCACAAAAGCTATTACATTGTTGTGCAATCTTGTAAAGTATGACTCATGCTACTCATTAGAGTTGCATGATTCGAAACTGAGTTCAAACCCAATTCCTCTTGTCATCCAATAACCACAAAAATTTACTGTTGAGAGTAGAGAAGCTAGAAGGGTTGAAGTTGGCTTAAAAACACAAGGTAACAATCAACAGCTGCTCACTCAGTGAGGTTGGCTGCATCCACAGTAGAGATGAGACCTCTCCACTTAAGTCAGCACATTGCTTCACTCTTCAGAGTGTCACAAGAGTCAGCACGAACTTGAGACGTCTTTCAACCAAACAGCTGACAGTTTAAGAGACACTGCTTTTTGTTGGACTGACATGGGGGGATCAAGGTGAAGTAAAACATATCATTATAAGGAGTCAACAGAAAAGAATTTCTTGTATGTGGCCAATTATTAGTGTACATGTTTGTAAGAAGCCTGCAATATGGTCAGAGTATGAAATGAATGGCTTTTGCCTCACTAACAAGCTAACAGGTTGACAGTTCTGCAAACAGGACAGGTGTAATTACATGGGTTAGGTATTACATAATTTGGTATAACTCGGCTGCTCTGTCTGCTTTCAAATTGTATAAAATACAGGATTGTATGCAAATACTGTTTGACAGTATTTGCATACAATCCTCAGCGTCTGTTTTGGAAGCCTGTTTTGTGGTGTGTGTGTGACACAAATAAGGAAGTAAATACAGATCTGACTAAGCTTTAACTGACATTAACTGGCCAACATAATAAAGCATAAAAAATAACGGGGATGTGGGCTCTTTTACTCAGCAATACTTTGGAGGAGGCTCATGCTGGGTTGAGCCAGACCCTTTTAATTGCTTCACTTTTATACTCATCCATATCAGCTTATCACGGATACATAAGTATCACAGAAATGGTCAATCAATAAAAACCATTAATTTGAAATGCAGAAATTAGGCCAGTCACATCCTCCGTGACCTTGAAATACCTTGTTTTATAAATGCATGCTAATGTTTTGTTTTACAACTCGCTAGTTTGAATCAATTTTGGGTAAAGATTGTGCTTTTGAATGTAGGTCACCCTGGCTAACATGTTTCCTGTGGCAGAGTGGTATCAGACATAATGTTAACTACATAGCCTCAGGGATCTAGACTGTATTGATGTCTACTGTGAAAAACTTACAACAGACCAGACTCAAAACACTACTTTCTGATATAAGGTAAGTTAACTTAAAGCAGCTCTCGGTTGAATAACCACTCATCCTCCAATCTCCTTCCATATGTGCCTTGAACATGATATTTCAGGCGTGATAAAAATACCCATGAGACCAGCTGGTGGCGGCTCTGAGATATTAGAAGCAGTTCATTAACAACAGGAATATTTTGAAACGGGTGTGTTTGGAGAGGTTTATCACCAACTCTGAACTTGTAACGTTAAAATCTCTTAATAGCTGAATGAACTTTGGTATTTGAGCCGGAGAGGGGCAATAAAATGAGCCAGCTAACAGAGTCACAGGATATGAAACCAGACTAAAAAAAAATCAAATACTCATGCAACACTGTGACCACAACGGGTTGCCAGTTGCGATTTCGGTTGGTTGGCAACTTGTGGGCTAAAAGAACTCATTGTTAGCTAGCTAAACATTAAAAAAAAAAAAAAAAGCAGAGAGTTTGTCGAGGGGAGAGGATACAAGTTAAGTTCAAAAGTTAGTTAGTTATCACCAGCTTTGTGAAAGTACATTTTAAAGATGTTTAATACGTTTTTCTGATTATTTTAGCGTGCCGTTAACATACCTAAAGCGATGATTTCTCTGCTCACTCCCGTTTTTGTCTCCAGTTTCGCCAACTGATCTGTCACAAAGTTCTTCTCATGGAGCAGAGTCACGAAGCGCTCCTTGAACTGACCTATTTCGGGCATTTTTGAGCCTTTGGCCGACACAAACTGCACCGAAAACTGAAGAACTGTATTACCTACCGATACCTGAGCGGTTTGTAATATAATGGAGGGTTATTTTACTAATTTTGGTTTGATAATTTGCCCCAAAACTTGCCGTTGGGTATCTGGCTGCTGACTCTGCCGTGTTGCAGTGGCAGCAAAGGAGGAGTTTGTAAGTCGCCCGCTGACCAATCAGAGAGCTCCGATGAGCAACGTTTCCTGCAGCAGGTGATTAAACAACGGTTTGTTCTCTAGTCCATTTAATTCAATCATGTATTCATACCCGTAAACTGTGGCAAGATATTTTTTTTACATTTATCTTGGTTTTAAGCTATCTGTAACTTTGAGCTTTAACTGGGAAATGGTTATTTTTGTTACGTAAGTTTTCTAAGGTATCACTTACATAAGTTTAAGTTTCTAAAGCAAAACCTCGCGTTCAAGTTTTGATGAAAGAAATTGAGATTCACAGCAAAACAGATCTTCAGAGAAAAAAACGAAAGTCTGCAAAAGTTGTGCTCCCATTTTTAAAGTTACTTTCAAGCATATATTTACAGAATGTAGACCCTTGCATGTCTTGTTTTGGCTACCTTTTCTATTCTGTTATTTAATCTGTTTATTTTATTTCTATGCCTTTACCTTTGTTTGCCTACTTTCCCAATCAGTAGTTTTTCTGTTTAATCTCATATGTTACCGTTTATTTGCACAAAAGCTTTAAGTAGCTTACTCCGGATATCCCTTTCCCACACTTAGTGTATTTGGGTTTTTATTTTGTAATACTACTTTTATGAGGGACGTGTGTGTGTGTGTGTGTGTGTGTGTGTGTGTGTGTGTGAGTGAATAAACAAAAAATCTGCTCTGTAAAGAGAACTGCTGTGCACTAACTGCAATGGTGAAATAAAAAATGTTTCTGTTTAATATAATGAGATTTTCCCAAAGCATGATTTTTAATCACTGTCATGTTTTAGGTGTCCCCTAGAGATTATAAGTCTGCTCGTGCTGGTTGGGCACAATGAAATATATACTTATTCAAGGGCCATTTGGGGATGATTTTGGGGCCTCAGGTCAATTTTGCAGTCTGTGAGTAAAATTATTAAAAATTATTAATATATAGGGACCATCCTCTCTATATTCTCACTGCAAATAACCAGAAGAGAGTTGGAAATCAAACAGTAAACCACAACAAGCAACAGAAATTAAAAAGAGCTATACACACTGCAAACACAATTGCATGATAAAACAACGTCACAGCAGATAACACAGAGATGTACAAACAAGATAAACTTAACAGTTGCTGCAGCAACAAACACACATATTAAAGCAAAGAGAGATGCACAGTTTGTACACACTGCGTAGCACAAATACAATGCCACATTGTTAAGCAACAGTTTTTATAGCATTACACCTCCAAATGCAGTGGTGGAATGTAAATGCATTGAGCAGGTAACTTATGGTCTACCCAGGCCTGCTTAGGTACAGTTTCGAGGAACTTAAATTTTACTTCAGCATGTTAATTTCCCTAACTTTTGGCTTCTCATTCACTTTTAAGACCAAAACATAAAAATAAATAAAGGGGTAAATAAATTAATATCTTTAAAAAGTGATATCAGTTGGTAAATAACCTTGAAGCAGAAAAAAACAACTATAAATATGAACAAATCATCTGTTAACAAAAAATCTAATAAGCTGTCTTGTTCATTTCAACAGTAGTAGTAGAATATTATTTAGTAGTAGTTACAAGTACAGTTTACAAGTGGGTACTTTAGGCCTTTAAATTGCATCAAATAATCTCAATCAGAAGATGGAGTTTGCAGTTTTGATGGAACAGTAGATGCTTGAGTTGTATTTCTTGTCTGCAGATTTTAAGAACTTAAATTTGCAAATGATGGCTTTTAAGTTGAAAATGCAGAGATAATTTCTATACCTTTTATACAAATGGACTGATGGTAGTAAAGCTCAGTTTGACAGGGCCTAAAAGCTACTAATGTTCAAATAACACATCAAGGCTCATGAATGCTAATTGAAACATAAGTGGGTTAAAGGCTTAACTTTAAATTTTTTTTCTAGTAGTATTGAAGTACTTGGATTTCAAACTCACATATATACATAAAAACACTAAAGGATTAAAAAACTAATCATGTCAATATGAAGTTGTTGTGAATCAGGAGCGCCAGAAGAGGGCAGCAAGCATCTTGAAATGAGCACAAATGCCTGTGGATGGAAACTTGATACAGAAACAGCAGAGATAAGAAGCAGAGAGTCTAAAGTCTCTATTTGCTCAATCAGTCCACAGGGAGATGCAGCTTTTGCCTACGTCATCTCATCTCTCCCCTCAGTTCAAGTTCCAATTCTTATGTCTCAAAGAGTCTGAACTGTTTTCATGCACACGCAGTGAAAACTGCATCAGGATGATGTCGCTAATAACCTGCATTGTGATTTTGGATTTTCTGAGGGTGAGAATTTTTTAAACATTTAATGATGTTAAGATGTCGTATTTGATGTGATTGTCACTTTTCTTGCCTTTTGCCTTGAATCTGTCTTTTATTAATGACTAATTTATTAAGGTGTGAACTGCTGATTGTATTTTCAGATTTATTTCAGAGTCTTCTGCAAACTATTTTCTGGCTCAGACCGATAAAGTCAAGCCTATCAGTCATGGAGGGACTGTGACCATCAGCACCATAGGGAGCTCAAATACTGGTATTGATCCCAGTTGGTACCTTCAGAAACCTGGACAGGCTCCCGAACTTCTTACATACAAGGCATCATTTCTATACTCAGGGACTCCATCTTTGTTCAATGGCAGTAGCTCTGGTTCTCGGTACACTCTGCACATCAGTGATGTTCAGGCTGAAGATTCTGGAGATTACTACTGTCTGAGTTTCCCTGATGGAGCATTCATACAGTGATATAGAGAGGAGGCTTTGCATAGTCAGCTGATCCTCCAGTGAAGTCAGAAGGTTTATAGTACTGTGAGTTCAACAGTGCAGGATTCACATCTGTCAGTCAACACAGCAGAAAGCACAAGCAGCATGACTCTCGTCACCATCCTCATCTAGACGCTGGCCTGCTGCTGTTTCACAGGTTCACTGACTCGGCAACATTTCTGACATAATGAGCTGCTTTTTCTCTCATTTATGTCTGCTGATGAGTAAATGATTTGCTTTTGTCTGCAGGATGCAGCACTCAGGTGACTGTGACTCAACCTCCAGTAGTGACAGATGCTACAGGATCCACTGCCACTCTCACCTGTCAGGATGTTTACAGTTACAGTCTTGGAGAAAGGATTCACTGGTATCAACAGAAATCTGGACAACCCCGAAGCCTTGTGAGCACACGTTATTCAGGAACACCAGCCCGGTTTAGTGGCAGTGGAAAGTACTATGACTTTACTTTGACCATCAGTAAAGTTCAGACTATAGATGCAGAAAATTATTATGGTAAGAGTTACCACTATATAAATCCTGCTGGAGTGTTCACACAGTGATTTGGTGTCGTACAAAAACCTCCCTCAGTCAGACTGCAGAGATACTGAGCTGTAACAGCAGGAACTGACTGCAGCTGCTAAAGAGGAAGAGATTGACAGTTGAAGGTTGAGGATGATCAATATTTTTGCACTAAGACGTTGTGAAATGGATGACAAAGGGAGTGAGGCCAGAAACAGCAGCAGCTTAGAGTGGACAGATGGACACAATCAGATAAACAAGTGGAAGCAGGGCCAAGGTGCACTGAGATCAGTCAGTGATAAAGGATGAGGAGCACTTTATAAGGCAGAAGGGAGAGGTTTCTTCAGGTCACTTCATGGTCCTTAAAAACAATTATCAAGATATAATTTTTACATGTGTTTTTTCCGAGAGTCAGTATCCCGGCACCTGTTTTAGGATGGCAGAAATTAATGTGAAAACGTCATTTAAAATCAAAACAAGTGTTCATGCATGCAGTTTGCCAGCAGGGGGCGCCATTCATCTATGAAAAGTCAGTCATCGACAAGAAAGGAGGAATGATGCCAATCAAGAGAACAACATGGTAATTACTTATGGCAGATTAATTTTCAGTGACTTTGTGTGAACAAACGACCCAATAATCCTCAAGATGATGAACTGTCTCTCCACCTCTACTCTGCTTTTTTCTTTCACATCAACAGGTGTGTTTACCTTCCTAAATATATTTTCAAATCAAATCAAATCAAACTTTATTTACATAGCACTTTTCATACAAAAGAAAATGCAACTCAAAGTGCTTCACAAGTTAAAACAGGATAAAATGACGAAACATGATTGCATGATTTTATGTATCACTGCTCCTCAGAGTTTAAGTTCTTATGTCTCAGAGAGTCTGAACTGTTTTCATGCAGTCACTCTGAAAAGTGCATCAGGATGATGTCGCTGATTGTCATGTTGGCTTTTATGAGTCAGAGTGAGAGATTTGGAGAATCAACCACAACCACTAGAGGGCCTCACACTCTCACTGTGAGTTAATTTGGCTCATGTGTGAAGAGTGCTGCGGAAAAAAGAGCAGTAAGATGACAGCAGGTGTTAATCACACACCCATCTCACCAGCCCTTCCTCATCAACCAAATAACCTTGAGGAACTCTGCAGTCCCATCACCAAACAGACTTTACCCCAGTTTAGAAGACGAATGAACGTCCAGATGACAACCCTCCTGGCCAACATCAAGGTGCTCTTGGGAGATTGATTTAGATTTAATCTGGTACTAATACTATTAATGAATATGAGATTGTTTAAGATTTACAATATGAGATGCTAATAATTAGAGGTACTCTCAAGACATCAGAAAAATTATTTAGTTTATTTATTAGTTTTGAACAACTAGAAATTTTTCTTCCTCCAAAGGGGGTATGACAGAAAAAGTATGAGAACCACTGCCATAGAGCTACATCATCAGCTTGACTACAGTGTGTAGGAGCACACAGAGAAAAACTTTATTGACACACCTGAAAAACAACTGTACATGAGATACAGCACATCTTAGAAAATAAGCTGTTATTGATGAAGACTGGATCAATTTAGCAATTTTAAAATACACAAGTTGTGCAAAATTCATAAAATAATATCAGACACATATACAAACTTGCATTTACACAGTCGCGGCTTTACGGTGGAGCTGCAGAGCTGGGAGCTGCAGGCCTGATGATGAGGGTGAGCTCCACAGGTACAGGAGGAGGAACGTATCTCTCCTCCCTGAGCAGCCGCAGCAATAAATCTTCAGTGTCCTGCGGCCAGCGATAAACATGTGTGTTCTGAAGCCAGCCGGGCACATGTTTCTGCATAAACACATTTATGTTTTGAGAAAAGTTTAAGGTAGACAAATAGTGGGAATTTAAGAAAAGCTTCAAAACTCAAGAGCAAAAAAAAATACTTAAAGAAAAGTCCTTCCTGACCTGGGATGCGCTGAGGAAAAGAACTGGTATGAATCTGAAATTCAAGCTGCCTTGTTGGATGAACTCGTTCCGCATCTGGTAAATCAGATTAGACCTTAAAGCAGTTCCTCTTCTGTCACACACTTATGTCTCATTAAAACAAAAGGCATATAAGCTCTCACCATGGTGTGGATATATCTAGTGTGCAGACCATCACTATCCACTACAGATCCTTCGATATCTGCCTTATACTTCGGACTGATGGCGATGATGATCAGAGTTGAAGGCTGTGAAAAAAAATGCACATTTTAGATGAAATCAACAGATGAAAAATCTACTATAATGAAAAATTTTGAAGTTAAAACAGATATAAAGATAGAACACTTAATGTTCATTCAACTATTAAAGTCATATTCAATCTTATTTTATTTTCAGTGTCATTACTGACTATCTACTAAGATTTTATGTGACAATATGAAAAGAGCACCACAAAGATTAACATTAATCTGATTTTAACTTTGGTATTCACTTACATTATTCAGGTAACCTTCCCTCCACTTGTTGATATCCACGTTTCTGATGGGGCTGTCAAATATGTCAATCTGTGAAATCAAAAGTAAAGCCATAAATGTTCCGTCTTCTTATTTTTATTATTTTTAATATCTAACTTTTTTGAAGAGAAAGAAGCTTACAGCCAGTCGAAAACCTTGCTTTGTGAGGAAGTCTACGAAGAGGACTATCTCTGAGGAAACGTCTGAAGAATAAGTTATAAAAACATTTCCTGTGGAGAGAAGAGATCATAAAGTCCACATAGATGTCAGAATTTTCCTTTTTTTTGTTGGTACCATTTTACATCATTATTAATTATTACTATTATTATTATGATTTATTGTCCTTAATCACAAGTAGTTGTAAAAATTTTTTTTTGCTACATTGGACTCCATTTCAAGAAAAAACACCAATTCTAAATGATAAATTTGAGGTTTATATATCATGTGTTGAACTGTTGTTTTAGATGTTAAGTGAGTTTAGTTTTTTCTGGGTACTCGGAATACTTACATACTTGGTGTCTCACCTCTTGGATTTACAATAATTATTTTGCTCAAATAAAACACATCACAATAAGCCTCACTTACAAAACATGAGCGCCTTCCTCTTAAACGAGAGGACGAAATCACTCACGGTGAACATCGGGCAGACTGACGGTTTGTCTTTTCTCATGTGGATGTGAGACAGGTGCCTCCATTCCAGCTGGGCTCAGGTTCGCCACACTGACTGGTGACACGCCCTCCACAGGCGGGATGAAGAAATGTGGGACGTTAATTGAGACGCTTTCCTGAGCCACGCCATAATTCATTAAGTTGTCATGACATCGGAGCCTGAAGCAGCAAGAAGGAAAGAGAAAGTAGTCAAAGGCTTTTATGACAAGTCATGTCTGTCATGTGATGGGCGTGTGTATTATGTGAAGCACAGAGCGCTGCAGCACCTGGTGCACTGCATTTATCAAAAATAAAAAACAGTGAAGCTTTAAGGAATTGGGTTCATTAGATTGTTGTTTAGTTGGTCAGGTAACGATTTTTTTTGTTTTGTTTTGTTTTTTACCAGTTTTGGGAGCCATCCCAGTGTCTTCTTTGATGCCAGGGGGCAGAGTGGTGACATGGGTGAGGTGGGAATCTGTTGACTTGATTGGGGTTGTACTGGCCTTCCCCTGCAGAATGATGATACCTGCTATCCATAGCATGATGAGGATCTGTGGATGTAATTTAACACTTCTATGTGAGAGCACATCTGATCGGAGTAACAAAGCAGAATATCGCTTAAAAGACAGAGGAAAGAGAGGAGAGGAACAAATGTATGAAAGAATAGAAATTATGTTTTGTACGTAAAAATAAAAATTCAACTGTTGCTAAACTGGAAAATATCGAAAGCATTCATTCAGGTGCTGTACAATTTTTGTCGCTTGTCCCTGACCCCCTTTTTATGATAACATGGAGCCACCCTGTGTGTCCACCACCTACAGAGATGGGCAATAAGGTTGGGTGCAGTGTATGCCAGGTGGCAGACAGAAGTTGAGACCTAACCCTTGGCATCCCAGACTGGTCCTAAGGATCTGGAACATTACTTCTTTGGTGGGAAAGGGACTGGAAGAAGTGTTAAAAGTGAAAATAAATAGATATAGATAGCTCAAGTTCTGTAGAAAAAACCCCTAAAGAGGAGTGGGGCTCTCTCCTTCTCTGGAGTTGCCCAGGGTAAGACACAATGGGTGGTTGTGGAGATTCATATGATCCTCCAGTTATGGTCTGTTGTGTTTGAGAGAGCAACGATGGTGAGAGGCATGGGTGGAGACCTGGGAGGCAATGGAGAAGGAGTTGGCATTAAGGAATTTCTGGCAAACTGTTCAGTGACTCAGGTAACAAGCAAGGCTTGGCCTAAGCTATTGGCAGGCGGGAAAAAAAAACCCTTTGAGGGGCTGGAACTGCAACCAACTAACGCGTCTTCTGTGGAAAAAGCAGAGCATGAAGACTAGGGGGAAGACTCAGGGAGTCAGTCAGGACGATAAGATGCTCCTCAGTGGCAAGACACCAGGATTGGATAAGAATTGCCTTTAGTCATGATTGGGCTGTCTTCACTAAGATTTCACATCAACATCAATGTCACGTGGGTGTCTAGTACAGCACCCATGAAGGAGCCAAACAGGGTTTTGCGAGGCGACCTCAGGATAGAACCAGAACTTACTAGAGGGATTTACATATTTCTAGCCTGGGAATGCATTGGGGTCCCCCAGACGGAATCTGGGAAGTGTTGCTGGGAAGAGGGACGCCTGAAATATCCTGCTTTCTTTCTGCCAACATGAGCCAACTCCGGTTAAGTGGAGAAGAATGGATAAATGTGCTTTTCTTGGGTATTCTTATTTTCTGCTACTCCTCTGTAGTGCAGAGTGACTGCATTTATCGGACAGTATTCAAACTTTACAAACAAAATATTTATTCCTCTAATAAGAGATTATATTTTGTTATGGTTGTTATGGAAGACCTGACAACGTAGAAGGTAGTCATAATTTGCTCCACCCCGATTGGCACTGCCCATATATTTGCATCAGTAATAATATACAATGATTTCTCAAGGAGCCATTACGATACGTAATGATCACTTTTATTTTTAACATTTTTAAGAAAATTTTGCATGTAAGGCTCATTTACACTGTTACATTGTGCATGTGCGATTTTGAATGCTTGACTTTTACCTGTAATGAAGTATTTCAACTGTTTTACTGTAACTTTTAGAGAATCAGAATACTTCCTCTAACATTGTGCTGATGACATTATCTTCTTTTATTAAAAAATGAAAATAAAATGATTGGTCCTGTACTTTCTTACCACAGTTGTGCGTGTAATGGTGAGGGGGCAGAGCAGGACTGCAGTGTTGCCATTCATCATCAGATCTTAATGGCAACGGAGGCTCGAGATTGTCTTCATCACTCTGGGGCTGAGAGTCACAATCACCCTCCCAACTAAATTAAAAGAAATACATAAACTATTTAATCTCAAATAAGCTTTAAAGCCAATATAATTTTTAAGGTATTCTTTTATTCTAGTTCCTCACCTACTCCCGCCTCCGTTCGCAGGCCCTGCTGCACCAAGCTGGTTTCGTTCACAGTCCCAATGACAGCGCTCTCCTCCTGTGTCGCACTTTCTGGCCTCTTCAGGTGGAAGGCAGCAGTCATCAGGAGGTTGATAATGGAGACTCAATTTGGTAGGAACTGCTCTTCTATCATCTGTCTCTCTGTGCCGTATCACCTCTTTGTGCTGCGCAGAACAAGCAGGTTGACTAAACTCTTGGTTCATTTGTCTAGTTCTACATGGCCTGTTTTGGTAGAAATGATCTGCGTTCATGCAACAGCTTGGTAAGAATCTACTATGATCTGGATTAGCGTGATAGATTTGGTTTACTGTGACTTCGGAGCTCAAAGGTCGAGGGAGATTTTCTGATTTGTTTGTGGTGGAAAAATAATTTGGTGCTGGTCCTTTTTCAGGTTTCTCCATCTTAACCAGGATACCTCAGTATAACCCTGTACGGTCAACCTGCATGTAACCACCAGAAGCGAAACAAAAAAACAACACTTATCAGGTAACGTCACAAATTAGGGAAAAAAACTAGATTCTTTGCAAATTACAACAATGGCTACAATATAATTAAACTGATTTATTTAATGTGCACAATCTAAGTGAACTGAGAAATGATTTCACTTTTTAACATAACATATAGCAACATAATCTTACATAAAATCTTTGTACATGCCAGGAAAACAGGACTCAGTGTGAACAAAAAAAAATAGCGACATACCTGTTCTCCGCTGGATTCTCGTAACACCTGTGGGTACTTGTGTGTCTTGCAGCCTGCTATATGCAAATCTACACTACTTCAGCTGCGTCCAATCAGAGCCAAGAATGGAGCATCTGTGTTGCTCAGCCAGATAAGCCAGGAAAGTTGAGCTGGGGGAAATTAAACTTTAAAAGTGGAGTCTGATTCTTGGAGTTTACTGTTTGAAAAGGTTTTGATAAAATTAATTTGCATAGGAATATTTTTTAGAGTTATCATAGTACATTGAATTTAATGAGAGGAGTTATAATGTTTTAATGGTGTACTGCAAAATGGCCTACAACAGGTAACATTCAAACAAAATTCCACAAGTCAGTGTTTTTATCAGAAAAGGGTTAGAGTACGGGCTTAAGTAATGATAAAAATTTAAAAATATGAAAAACTGAACCTAAATTAAACATGTATCAATCTAAAAAAATGCTCCATTATCCTGTACGCAGCTGACTGCCTTATAATTGCTGGGTTGGCGCCTTCCAAGTGATTTGCATATAATTTTGAGTTTAGGCATGTGGCCTTTGTGGGAAATTCTGCCTGAGGGCAAACCCGCAAACAATCACTCAAACAAACACCGCAGTCATGTCTGCTGTGCCTCCATAAACAGCAGTGATTTATTTCTGCTGTCAATGTGACAATAGTTCCGGAGAAAGTGGAGTGTGTGTGTGTTTGTGTTGTCTAGAGGTAAGAAAGCAGTCAGGGAAGCTTTTTAAACCAGAAGTGTTCAGGGTTAATTTTTCCACAGTGTTAAGTCAATAGGACGATGATGGCAAGATTGTTTATTTCAAAACCAGTTGTGTACAAGTAACAGACAGAGACAATAAATAATGCAGAGACCAAAAAAAAAAAAAAAAAAATTTCTGTATATCTACAGAATTAGAGTAAGACAAAGTGAATCAAAGCTAGCTTAGCTTTTGCTCACTTTTCCTTTAATGAAAAGCAACTTAAATACACAGAAATGGTGAATTGTCCTGGAATGCACCTTCTCATCCGTAGAGAGAAGTTTGATACTTGAGGATGATAAAATGTCATCCAGAGCTGCAGATTTCCCTGGAAAAAAAAAATAATTAAAAGTCACATAATTAAGTAATCCTTACCACATGAGACTGGCTGGAATGTTGAGCAAAACAATACCATGAAATAAACATGTTTGGTCTCATAAATAACATGTTATTTCCAGATACACATTATGGAGGGACAAACACAGGTACGCATCCTTCATTTCCTGTCATTTTAAATGGCAGTTTGTTTGGCTGCTGAAGCAAAAGGACAATGCAGAATTTCTACCACAGCCTGCTGCCATACAATAATGCAACATACACTTTAAAATATTGCCAGTAATATAAGCAGTCAGCCAAACAATGATTGCAGCTGGAGAGGAGGGCAGCCTCCTTTTCAACCACAAGAAGCAGGAACTAAAGTTACTTTAAGCCAATCTGAAACTCATTGGCTGAGGCTGAAATGCGATGAATGCACTTAATATTAGTGCAGATGGCATACAAGTTTGAGTCTGAAGAGTCCATGATGCTCTAAGTTAGTGTGTAGAAAGCATGAAGGCATTCCCTTACATTATAAGAATATAATTAAACATTAAAAGGCAAGAACAGGTGTTATAATACATCTAAGTTCCTTGAGAAGAGGAGAGCAGTATTGTTATAGTAACTTCGTAAAAAAAGACAGTGGACTTCCAGAAAAAAACTTTTGGAGATACTTCGGTCCACGATGTCTAACTATTATCGTTCCTACAATTATTATTATTATTATGTCATGATTTGTTACCAACTGTGAGCCTCACGTGTTTTTCTATGAGCCGTTAATCTGAAATAACTTTGACCTTTGATTTAAAAAAAGAAAAAATCCACACATTTCCAAAATATCAAAAGTAATATAAAATTAAAACAAAAAAAAAAGAGAGATAATTAAACAAGCAATTTATATTTACACTACATACAAGTTACACAACACATCTCGTCTCGTTCATCCATGGCAGTCATTTTTAACTCGTCAGTCATCTCAGCGCCCCCCCTCCCCTCCTCCAAAACATCCTTTGAGTTGATAGCCAGAATGCTGTTTGAGCTGCACCGTCCTTGTTTGAATGAAGCTTGGAAGTAAAGTAAGTCAGTCGATGAGCTTTTAAGATCGTCACAGCCACAGGATGAGAGGGGGGAAAAGGTGGGGTCTGGCTCCCTCTGGTGGAGAGCCTGTGAAATGACATGAGATGAAGGCAGCGGTGCTCAGAGATTATCACCCGGCTGGTACTGAGGCTCAGTGGCAGTGAAGTAGTCCTCCAAAAAGGCCTGCAGGTACTCGAAGGTGGGCCTCTCCTCCGGGTCTTTCTTCCAGCACTGCACCATCAGCTCGTGCAGGGACGTTGGGCAGTCCTGCGGGCACGGCATCCGGTAGCCTCGCTCCACCTGCTCCAGCACCTCACGGTTGTTCATGCCTGGAGAGGGCAACACGAAGATATGAGGGCTAATATGTCTGAAATCTCTACATGTGATGACAACCTCACTTCACTGTCTTGCTTTATCTGCCTCCTTTATGAGCTTATGCACTTTTTTTTTTTTTATTATAGCGGATTTCCAAGTTCACAGGAACAATGTTATGAAATTACAAACCACTCAGCAGTAGAAAAAGTACATGCACCAAACTGTAATCAAGCTCAAATTTTGATAGAGTGCAGAATTAACACAAAAAAAGCTGTTGAAACCTTTCAAGGCTGATTGTAGAAGCTGCTTTAATCAGTAGAAGTACATAGAGATTCAAAAATATAAAGCAATAAGTGCACCAATACATTTTTTCCCACCCATTCCATTTAGTAATGATTTAACTAATTTAAACCCCTTAAATATGCTGTCAATTTTTTTATATAGCAGTTAAACTTGTCGCATGTTCACACAATCATTTGGGGACGTTGTTCTGGCAAAATTTAATTTACATTATGCAACATGCTGCTATTTTTTAGTGTACAAAAGCTTGGCTGGTGTCTAATGCTCTCACACACTCTGCATTAATCAACCATAAGCAATCACCTGGAATTGAGAAGTGACACACTTTACATAAGCGACCTTGCAGAGCTGCACACACTCACCTGGATAGGGCACTCTGCCCTTGGTCACGAGCTCCGTCAGCAGGATGCCAAATGACCACACGTCTGACTTGATGGTGAATTTCCCGTAGAGGGCAGCCTCGGGCGCAGTCCACTTTATCGGAAACTTGGCACCTAAAACAAATTCAGATGCATGAATTTTAATTTTCAAAAACTTTTTTGTTATTTTACTGTGGCAATTCAAGCAGAAGGAGAAAGTAGGTCAGTCTCCTCTGAATGGATTTTTTTTTTCCCATTCATTTGTGATTTCATTACTGCAGAGACATGAGGACATGATAACATCCCATCGGGGGGGGGGGAAAAACGGAACACTTCCATTATCTCGCTCCGTCTCAGTTTGCACTGGGCTCAAGTTGAACAAGTAAACATTTAATTCCCTCACAAATGAGTTACTGAACATGTTGACAGAGTGACTAACGGAGTTTGGAAATTCTCCTGGTGTACTTCTGCCAGCACTGTCAGGGGAGAACAATGTTTTTTTAGGATAAGGCCACTTATTGCTCATCGTTCCAATGACACACAGCGACACATATCTCTTTTTTTTTTAAATAAAGAGAGCTGTGTCCTAAATTACACACTGTGCCTTCATACAAATGTCAGGTTCTGTTGTCTTGCTGCTGCTGCGACCACATGTGCTTCAGTTTTCCACTGGGGCCACCGAGACACATTCCTGCTCATTTACTGTACTTATTCTGAAAAGCAGTGTGTGTGCATATGTGTATGTGGCTGTGTTTAAAATGTGTCTTGGAATGACTAAATGGAACGAGTCGTCCGCCAGCCCACCAGCTTTTTCCACTGACAATGAGTTTTTCAGAATGTGCTGTGGTCAGGGACTGAGAGAGTAGGACAAAAACATAAACATACAGAAATAAATTATACAAATATGATATAACAGATCAGTGCACGAGTCAGACGTTAGACTTCATCTAAATTTACAGACTTGAGTCGATAAATTACAAGTGTTCTCTTTAAAGTTACTGCAGCTGTTTGTAGGTTTAAACTTAGTAAGCACTTATGCTATAACTAGGATAAATGGAAACAAACGCATCACTAAATCACTGAAAAAATGCCACACAACTAGTTCCTAAATAACCTCACACTAGGTGCTTCATTGTCTTCCTGAAACTAATAGCAGCTATTATATTGCTGCTGTTAGTAAAAGAGGTCAAATATAATATGTTTGACACATTTGACACTTGTTTAGAGAGTTAAATAGAAACCTGACGCCACCTGCCAACTAAATAACCTCCATTAATAAAGGATTGGCAACATTGTTGCATTGTTTTATTATGAAATGTTGTGATGTAACAGTGGCTTCTTATTTTCGTGGTTGATTGTTTCTGATTGGATGGCACTCAAGGTGTATCCTAGCAACAGATTTACACATTACCTAAGTCTTTACAGGCTCACACATTCCTCAAGTTTTGATGTTGCGGCCCCATCTGGTAAAGCACTGGTTTGAAACCAGCAAATCTGTGCTAAGAACTTAAGAAGGACTGTACACAATAACTCAGTGATGGATTTGCAATAAGCAGCCCGACCCTGCGGGCCTACCTTGTCTTGCTGTGTATTCGTTGTCCTCAATGAGCCTGGCCAGACCAAAGTCAGCGATCTTACACACCAGACCTTCTCCGACCAGGATGTTGGCAGAGCGCAGGTCTCTGTGGATGTAGTTCATCCTCTCAATATACGCCATGCCTGCTGCCACCTGGGAAATTGAGTTGTTTTTTTTCCAGTTAACATCACATCAATGATCCGTTTCAAGTAAAATTAAATAAGATGTAAGATATTCTTACATAGACATACAGTCATTTTAAAGCATAAAAACAGGGCTGCAATAGAGTGGAGAATGTCTCAACCGAAAACCATATTTACCATTTTTGCAAAAATAAACTCAAGAGTCGGGTATTTTTACATGTCAACCCACAGGAAGTCAGTTTCAGACTAGAATAAACTCCAGCGGTGAGTGCTGAAACCGTAACTAACATCACAGTAGAACAGTAACCAATATTATGCTACATGCAACTTCCATGTGCACAAACTTCTCTTCCAGTAGTGCCATTTTGCCTACTGAAACCGTAAACACCGACATGATGTGGGCTGTAAATGTGCCGCAGTGAGCTTACACGAATAAATTGGTAACAGCCGGAGATGATTTAAGTGATTTAAGCTTGTCACAGCGCTCGCTCATTGACACTGCTTCCAGAGTTTTCAAATTATTTAAAGCAGCGTACCTGAGCTGCCATATCCACTAGATTTGGCAGTTTGAGGCCTCGTCCTTCTCCGTCTTTAAGGAAGTCAAGCAAACTCCCTGAAAGAGAAAAAAAAGGGTAAAAAAAGACAAAGAGATGAGAAATGACTTAAGATTTGTTGTCTTGCATTATCCTCAGCTGGCAGATCTTAACTCAGATTTGGATCCAAACTGAAGCGACACGCTGCAGCTAATGTGACATCAATTGTGGGATTCCTGCCACATGTTACACTTGGCTCAGATTTTTGTTTGTTAGTTTTTTGCTGTGGTAAGAGAAGATCTCTGCGACAGAGCGCCACACAGTGAGGTAGCACTAAAACCGTACTGTCAATGCAGATGCATAAATTATGCAAACACTGTGTAGGTGTGTGAGCACGAATGCATAAATGTAATATTTATGGCATCTCTTTTCAGCGTCAGATTAAAGCAGCTTCTACCTTTGCTCATGTACTCGGTGACGATGTAGATGGGCTCTTCGGACACCACGGCGTACAGCTGCACCAGCTTGTCGTGTCGGAGCTTCTTCATGATCTGAGCCTCTTCCAGGAAGGATTCAGGCGACATGGTGCCGGGCTTCAGAGTCTTGACCGCGACCTTTGTGGTGCCGTTCCACGTGCCTGAGAATCAAAAAAAAAAAGGAGGCTGTTAAAGGTTCCAGAGGCTATGGAACGGCATCTACGCAGGATTTCAATTTGAAGGGAAGATATTCAACATTTTAAAAATATGAAGCCAAGTCTGTCAAAAAGAGGAATGCAAGGAGATAAAAGTGCAAAACGAAATGCAGAGTGTCAGAATGAAATCCATTAAAGTTATCAGTTATGTAGAAAGTGTGTTTAAATAACACTAAGAGCAGAAAGCTGGAAACAGACTGTTCCTGGAGGTTTGTGAGGCATATAGTGCTGCAACAGAGTAACAATCACAAAATCACAGGGCTATAATTATCTATAATAAAACTTTTATTAGCATAGAAAATTAAATGAGGACTGACTATAAACGCAGTTCTTTTATTAATAAATGACTATAATCTCCCTGAATACTGAATACTATTAACTTTGGATAAATTAGGCTTGAAAAGTGTTCAGGACTTGGATGTAACTGTGAGATTGACTAGAAAAAACAGTTGGAAATTTTATTAAAAATAAACTATTAAGTTTTATTAAACCATATTGAACTCAATCACCATGTGTTCATAAGAATAAAGATAAGCCATCAGAAAGCACTGAGCTCACACAGACACTTATTAAATGTCTAAATGTTTGTGTGAAATCACTGACAAAAAGCACTCCTCTCTCTGAGGGTAACATTAGCTGGGTGTTAGTTTTCAATGATCCAACACATACAGCATGTTTCCCAACACTGCTCACAGCTGTCCAGCTCCTCTTTCGTGCCAAAACAGGATGCCAAAAAAGATACACACCCATCCAAACCTCCCCGAACTGGCCGTTGCCGAGACGTTTGATGAGCTGCAGCGACTCCCGTGGGATCTCCCACACGTCTTTGGTTTTGACGGACAGGTCAGTCAGACGGGGCATGCCTTTGTGACACGGCACGATCAGTCGGCAGCACAGCCCCGCAGCCCTGGCTGGATCAACCATGCAGATGGACTTTTAAATTATATTAAAGAAGCATAAAATCATGTTACATTTTTATTTTAAAAGAGGGAGAGGCAGAGTCTCACCAGAGTAGTGCTGCACCAGCTGCTGGAGAGTCTCAAACTGGGCCCTGGTGGTGATGTAGTAGCCTCCGCTATCCAGCTTTCGAATCTTATAGTGTTTGACATGATCTCCCTTGATGTCATCCCAGTCCTGGATGGAGAGAGAATAGGCCCCTGGAACAGACACAACATGAATATGAAGAAGAAAACTGACAGACTCAAGCAGACTGAAGCAAAAATCTCTGGTAAGACTTAACCAAGAAGAGACAGAACATGCGAGAGTGTATATAAAGCACACTGGGCAAAAGATTTAGGGCAGCAAATATGGAGCAACTGCATCAATTAAAGATATGCAGGGTTTATGGAGATCATTAAAAAGTCTAAAATCCAATAAACTGAATTTTAGGCCTTAAAACATCTTTAAAAGTCTCTAATACAATTTTGACGGCTCATAAAAAATGACTAGATTATGAAGTAATGTTACATCTATACAGCTGTATGAACTTCACTCTCACTTTGGGAAAAATTTAATTGATCACACTGTAACAAAACTTCAACAGGGAACGAGCTGTTATGTGTACATGAAAGCCAATCAAGATTTATCACCAGGTTGGTGTGTTTCTAAGTGGTCTCTGCTCATCAAAAAACAGAAATAAGCTCAAATTGTTTCTCTAAATGTTATTGTCATCTGAGTGTAAGTGAAAGTTTAGCAACATCTGATTTGAGAACAGCACATTTAGTTTTTCAACATCAAAAATGGTCCTACATTTACTGTGTTGAAACCTACAGAAAATGTGGATGTGATACTAAAGTGAATTTTAAGTTGCAACTTCAGATGGATTTTATTGCAAGTTTCTCTATAAATAAACAGCTTATTCTCCTGCAACATTGCACATTTATGCAAAACGTTCTCATTTATTTATCCACAAACACTCCCCTGTTTTCCCCAAACTTTAAAAGCATCCAACATGTCAGCTGGGTGGATGCTGCTCGGTCGGAGTACCTTTGGTTGTTTCGCTCTCACGGATGAGGAAAGTGCCTCTGGCGTTGCCGTTGGAGAGCAGTTGCCTCTCTGCGTCTTTTCGGCCTAATTTACCAAAATACCAGCTACAAAGGGGGAAAAAAAGGAGGAGTCAAACTGTGAAGTGTAATATTTGGTTTGAACATTATCAAATATTCTCTTTTATTTTTATTCCACATTCCACTTTGTCACATTTAACAAAAGGCAGTTAGATGATCGCTCAAATATTTATGACACGCTATCTGCTGATAATGAAGCTGCCGTGCCTCAGAGACTGTGTGTGTGTATGCGTGTGATTATGTGTGTGTGTGTAAGTATGAAAAAGTTTAACTCACTCCTCAGCTTGGATTGAGTCCACCGGAGCAACGTAATTGCTGGGAATGTAACCAGTTCCACCTGTCGTGAGAGAACGAGCCTCCCACCAGTCTCCCTCTCTGTGGAGAGAAGGACGGAGATGATGGATGGAGGCAGGTTGAAACAAACAGAGGGACGGATCAAAATGTGCACATTATGCAGACGGGCACAAAAAAAAAAAAAAAAAAAAATCCCTCAGTGGTGGGTGATCAGATTCATTGGCTGTCTGGTCTCTGAGAGCCGAGTGGAGAGCACATGCAAACAAACAACATTCAAAGCAGTTGTTTTTCACTGTGTGGGCTCCTACAGTGATTCATCTCCTCCAAAGTCCAACTGAAATCAGTTAGTCATCCTTTTTTTTGCAGTCAAAAACAATGTCAACATGTTTTTTTTAAAATATTTTGTTAATGGCTTTTTAATTGTTAAAATTAAGAAAGGAGGTCTTTAATATCGGGAATGCTTCTTTTTCGTCTCAGCTGTCTGAGGGGCGGGTCTGTGTTTGACTGACAGCAGCTGAGAGACAAGAGAACATAAACAAACTGGAGATGTAACCAACATGTGATGTGCAGACAGGGTGTTGTTATTGTTTTTTAAAAATAAAGACCAAACCAGCATCCAACCGGACCGACTTGACATTTGCAAGCAATTTTAACTGCTGTTTAACGCGCTGCAGCTAAGCAGCTAACTAGCTACAAACTGATGTTAGCAGAGCTCTTTTCCCCTGGGAATGTCTGTTTTGGTCACTTGTTCAGCAAACAAAGACATGTGCTCATGTTTCTCGGTTAGATAAGAAGGAGATTTAAGCGGGGAAGGTAATGTGGGTTGTTGTTCAGAGTCCGTGGCCCTTGTTTTGTAGCATGCAGCCGTCTGGCTCCGCATGACCGCAGTCACATAGTTTATGCTTGCACAAAAACAGAGAGGTCAAATATAAATACTTAGTATGTAATTTCTGCTGCGAGAGGTCTCTCGAAACAAAAGAGGATGCTGCTGGTGAAGTGCCGTGAGATCAGGGGATTTGTTTATTTCGCTGTTAAACAGCCAACATTGTTGTTGAAAATCTATCTGACTCAGACAGTAACGTTTACAGACGAGGTCACGTATTAAAAGTTTTACTACTCTGAGTCACTTTTGCCGACTTCCTTCCTCCCTCTCTGACTGATGTTACTCAAGAAGTTAAAAATGTGCAAAAAAAATGAAACACATCATTACCCTGAATTAAATGACTGAGTTTGGGATGATTTGAATACCCAACTGAATAACTAAGATAAAGTTGTTTTTGGACACGTTCATGTGAACATGTTACATGTCACAGATTTAGTTCCAGCAAAGAACGATGACCTTAAAAACATGTTATTCATTCATAACGTGCCACACATGTATTGTGTTAAAGCAGAGCATTCCTATCTATATTCTAACTCTGATGCAGGCTGTCAGAAAGCTATCATTAAAACATGATGAATGTGTCAGGCTCTACATTTAAGATAACCCTCATAAACCAGCTGAGGTCCACAACAGAGAGGCCAAGAGATCTCTGTGACAACAACACTTCCAAATGCAGCAATCTTGACGGACAAAACCCAGATAGAGAAAACGAGACCGCCACCCTGAATGCTGTCATTCAGATGTTTTCACACTTACGTGCTGTTGAGGATCTGGAACCTCTCCCCCTTCCTGAAGCTGAGGTCATCCTCAGTCCGAGCTTCGTAGTCATAAAGAGCCACAAACAGAGTCACCCCTGCAGGAGAAAACATAAATACACATGTGGTGGTGAGAGAAGAAAGGTGATCCGTGTAGATGAAGGTTTTATGGTTCGTCGTGGTTTTGTTGTTGGGTTTATTTATCTGTCTAACACGAGGGCTGAACATGTAATTTTCAATTTCTTCTGTCACTTCTCATATTCTCAAAATGTATGATAATAATTTTTTTCATCTACAATTTATACAGAAAATATTCAAAAGTTTTTAAACTAATTCACAGATTCACTCAAAAGTCATCTTATCTTTCGAAACATCTGCAAACGTAAAAACTGTTGTGATTTTTTTAAAATTTATGTATTGTTTGATTTGGAATATTGTGAAATGACTTGCCTGTAATGATAAAAACCCACAGAATATCATCTTCTTACTTTATTTTCCTACAAGTTTGCACAGGATCTTTAAATCTTTTAGCTCACGTAAGTTAGCAACAACCTAGTGAACATAATGGAGGATTTAGCAGCTAAAAAGCCAGAAGTTCCCTTCAGTAGATGGTGGAGACCAAAAAGGGAGAGTGAATATAGATTCTTTCAGGTCTGCATCTGCTAGAGGTTTGAAATTAGCAACTTCAGCAAATGTATAGGCTAATAACAAGTCAGTGGTGTCTTAAAAGCTTTAGCACTTTCCACAAGAAGCCAAAAAAATCTGAATCACAAGTTCAGCATGAAAACAAAAGACCTCTTTGTGCTGCATACAAAAAAAAAACAAAAAAAACAAAAAACAAATCTGACTTAAAGCCTCATCAAACAGAGGATCCTCTGGGAACAGAGAGACCAATCAAATTTATCTGATGTGATTTGGAACGACCCTGGAGCCCCTTTGTATCTCTTTATAAGCCTGAAACTGTAAAATGATTTAATTTTCTGATCTGATCTGAATCCTCTATGGACACTAAGAGCTAAAAAGCTGCAGCGTAAAGCCCTGCGCATTTCTCTGACAGTGCAGTGACCTCTGAAACACACTTTAATATGACCCAAACTGATCACTGTCACAGAGTTTACGTCCTTGCAGGGGGGTCAGATGGGGTATTTGGGGTCTACTCTATCCTTCTTGAGCGTTGTTTAAGTGTTTTCTTTTTTACTCAAGTCTTCTCTTTTCACTCTCAGATGTGAAAGTCGCTTCGTGCTGCCCTCCTGGACTCATTTCTTATTCATACAAGCTGGTGGTGCTGACTCCACAGAGTGTTTATCTCCGCTGGGGTGAAAAAAAAAAAGCCCAAAGTAGTTGACATCAAAGTATAAAGATGCTGTTAATTTATGCACCACACAGCTTTCTGTATATATCTTTAAAATCCTACGTGACGGACTGTAGAGTCCATCAACACAAACACTTCTGCACTATTCAGCACAATTTCTGATCTTTATGGTTGTCAGATGTTCCTCCAGCAATGATTTAGGTCACACTTAGGTTTTCTATTAACTTTCAGTCAGTGGACATTCATCTTCTGCAAAAATGTGAATCCATCACAGCACCACAACATCAGCACATACAAGAGAAAAATCACATATTTAACTTGAAAAACAGGAGGAAAAATGATGATGGAGTTCATTTAGATTAAGCAATTAATAACAACCTGACAGTAAGTGGACTTCAGAAAAGTTAACAGTTTTATTACTTAGACTGACTTTTTTTTTCTCTCTTAATTGCTCCATTTGTAACCTGACCCCCATTTTGTGACAGCAACATATTTTAGAATTTTCCACTTATAGTGTCGCTTTTCTACAGAAACAGTTTGTTAGAAACTGAACTGTTATATTCCTCAAACTTTCAGAGGGTTAGATGAGATGTAGATTAATACCAGTTTCCAGGGCTGGGAATGATTTAAAAAAAGACAATACCAGTACCTTTACAGTGATACTGGTACATTTTCAGTACTTCATTTGTTACCTTTTTTCGATTTCATTTGATCACTCATGCAAAATATACCTCATGTTTTATCATGTTGCTTGTATTCCTAGTGTTTCCTGATATGTCCTTTCTGCATTTTATGCGTTTATTCATACTAGAAAGCAAAGGCATGCAGTCTGATCAATACTTTTGAATGTTTTGGTGATCTTTTGGCACACTGACCCACACCACAGACTGTAGTGAACGGGGTGTAGCTGCTGCATAAGTGGGCCAATCATATGCTGCATTAAGTCAGAATACTTGTTGTGATTGGCTGGCAGAAAAAACACATACAATATATGACGCAGATGCAGAAATGACACAGAAATATAACAGGTTTATGGACAAGTAGGAAGAATTTGTTACCTTGGGGCAGAAGCAGAGTACCGGTTTCCTTAAACTAAGCTAAGTTAAGTTAATTTAAGCTAATCAGCTGCAGCTGTAGTGCATTAAGCACCGGTAAACCACAGTGCAGCAAGATCGGTTAAAAAAGTAAAATATATAACAGAATTATCTGTTTTGTCAGCAAGTGTGAGATCAATGACGTAGACAAGCGGCTTAAACATTTAATGCAGACAAGACGAAACCTTCCCCAAAATGTCAAACTGCTCAAGAGTTTAGTAATAAATTCTCATGGTAGTCTAAGCACAATGTCAGAGGCTTTGATGCTAAACGCGTTTAAGTGTTTGGCATTCAAAAAAAAGTATCAAAAAGTATTCATAGGCTTATTTTAAAAGAGCTTTTTCAGCCTCACCTGTTCCGCCCCGAGACCGCAGTGTCCCGGACTGCGAGGACGTGTGAACTCCTCCAAACACGGTCACCCCCTGCGAGGCGCCGCTGTGGAAGTTATTGTAGTTGGGGATGGTGGTGACCCCAAAGTTGGGGTAGTGCTGCGGCGTGGGGTCGGACCCATAGTGGTACCCCGAGTTGTGTGAGAGGCTGGTCTCCCGATCATCAGTGAGTTTTGCTGCTTCTTTATCCTTACATTGGACACAGCCCATTCTCTACTTTCTGTGGGTGGAGAGAGAAAGACACGGAGCTGAAATTAGCACTGTGGGTAAAATAATGGCTCCAAAGCCTCTCCATTGGGGAAATTATGATTCAATATTCCATTATTTCAAAGTTTCCTCTGAGAGTTACACAGAGCCTTGTGAAAAATCTTTCAATTAGGCTGAAATTAAACACGATACACTAAACTCCATTACTAATTATACAGAGGAACATAATGTGACAGGGCTGCACAGTATGAACAACATGATCACTGCTGTAAGTATCTGCACATGTTGATGCGAGGAACTTCATGCAAAGAACATCCAGCTTAACTTGGCATGAAAGAATTCAGCCGCACTACTTATTATGGTTTACTTTTTCCATCTAATTGCGCGACCGCACTTGTGAGAAGAATTTACACCCGCCCATTGCATTGCATTTACAAGTTGGCAACACATTTTATTTTTGTTTTCTTAACGAGGAGCCACACACCCATACACATTCACAGCACAGAGTTAAAATGCACAGAAGGACCCTTAGCAGCAGACCACTCCCTGGCTCTACGCGCAGTCTCATGAGGCGGACTGATGGAGCATTTGGCCTCGCTAAAGCAAAGCTAAACCAGTTTCTGTAATGAGTAAGGCAATCTGCTTTGCCAATTAAAACAGCCTTACCGTCTTTAAAGACCCAGTTAAACTAATGCACATTTCGGCTCACCGTGCCCCCCTTTCGGCCCTGGAAGCTCATAAGGGCCCCCGAACAACAGGGCAAGGAAGAGACCGCTGACAGCACTGTTGTCTTTCATCTGCTTTAGAGGCCAGCAGACTTCAGAGAAGGCTAATTGGAAACACACTTGTTTAGAGTCGCTGTGGATGGAGAGATGTGGTGCCCTTAAAGAGCAGTGCTGAGGCAGACGGAGGAAGAGGAAAACTATTGCACCACCCTTGACCCAAGCTAAAGACACAGATGTGCATAGCTACATTATAAAAAAAAAATTGCCAATTATATGGCAAAGATTGGGGCAGGATAAGTGAAAATTATCCTGATATAATATAGAAAATGCCTAGCAGTATCTTATTCCAACAGAGGATTTCTTTACATTTGATTTAATGCTGAAACAGTCACTCATTGCACCATTTTCACCTCTAAAAAGCAAAAACTCAGACCTATATGATAGTAAACTGATTATTCATTTTTGGAATACTTGTTAAATATAAAACTCACATTTCAGGATGTTGCCGTGGGCTCTGGAAACATGTGACGGGCACATTTCGGTGCAAGGAAACTTGTTTTCAGCCCAAAATCAGCTGGAATCAAAAGCATGTCCTGAAGGACACTGGAGCTTAATGGTTGCAAAGAAAGCTTCAGGCCTGTTTAACATTTACTAGCAAAAAACCCAAATGCCTAAATCGGAAAAAAGTGCAAACAGATGTGTTACTTGCTGCAGACTGCAAGTGGTGCAACAGGGTCGAGGTACTGAACTCAAAAAATCTTTAAAAGCACCTAATATTTAAGACAATTACAAAGTAAAGAATAATAAAATGCTCTGGCCTGAATTATTGACACATTTGTCATTCCACACTTGAATTAAGCAAAAAAGCAAATGATGCTTTGTTATTATTGATTCATCTGTGGCTTTGATGCTCGAGAAGGAAGTTAAGTGCAACAGAGAAGAATACAAAAAACAACATCTAAAAAAACAACAGCCACTCACATCTTACTCATGCTGTGGTATGTTCATATTGTTGAATATCTATCCAGTCACCTGCTGCATTAATTAATAACATCAATAGAATTAACATGCATTAAAAACTCATTTGTGATGCAGAAAAGCACACTCTGTTCATTATAACTCTGCAGCCCACAGGTGCATGGAAATATAAAACGCATGCCTACCAAATAAAGAAATTAACCTCCTGTGCACAGTATGTTCAGTTTCTCCAGTCCTATATTTGCTCCACGCTGCTTAACCAACAGAAGAAGAGAGTCACTGCAGATAGAAGGAGATCACTGTGATTCATTGCTGCTAATAAAAGCCCATTAAATACCCAGAAAGAAACAAACCCAGCAGTGGCATTAAAGCTAAGATCAGAGGCTGAAATACAAGAAGGAGGAGGAGGAGGAGAGCCGTTGATTCTCTGGTAGTCCTTCAAATAACAAATAATCTTCCAAGACATTAATACCTTCATTTTCCTTATCTATCTTCTTGTAGATACAGCAGCTCTCTGGAAAGTACAGCAGGTAAGTAAAACTCCACCTTTAAGAGCATTCAACAACACACTTAGGTTTTCGCTATATTGGCATGAATGATTGTAGTGAAAAATTTCCAGTTAGAAAACACACTGTCTTCACCTCAAGGCTATTTTTACAGAGAAGTTTGGAAGACTGATAGAGCTTCATCACGAGGTGCAACTACAATCACCTGAAGATCAACACCAGCAAAACCAATTAGCTTTAGGTGACTACAGTGCTTCAGATGGACAATAGTTGCTGCAACCAAGCAGCAAATTCTAAAACATGGATGATTCAAACACATCTTCAACATGGCAGCGCAGAAAGATTAAAAAAAAATCACTACAGTCTTAAGGTGGACAACTAAAATTACTGTCACCACTTCAGAATCTGATCAAATGTGAAATATGGTCCCAATTTCCCCCATTTGTTCCTGAGTTATGGTGCTGATTTAAGACTAGAAAAAGACTTTTTGCAGAACATTATGACGCCACTTCGAAGTTGACCTTTCAGATTTAAAAAATGCCATCACCTCAGCACCTCATCATTTTATCCCAGCCGACATCTGTGTGAAAATTTGTCAATTAGCTTATTAAATCTTGAGTTATGGCCAAAAATGTGTCTTGTGAGTTCCCAGTGACCTTGACCTTTAACCTTATTCCACTAAATTCTAATCCAAGTGAAAATATCTGTCCAATTTCATGAAATTCCCAGGAGAAGTTTCTGAGATATTGGGTTCACGAGAATGAGACAGACACGCAACCTGAAAACATAATGCCTCCAGCCACAGCTGTTAACAATGTGGAGGCATAAAAGCCATTTAAATACATTACTATGGGCTCTGGGAAACTTTAAAAGGCATTTACGCTATTTCCTGACATTTTATAGACAATTTGTAGAGTAAAGAATTCAATTAAAAAGAGAATCTGATACAATCGACTGGAAAAGCTGGAATACTTCCAAAATTTCTAGCATTATTTCAATCCAAAACAAAACCTGTATGCATTTATAAGATGAAACAAAATCACCAGTCCACAGAAATCCAATCCAGACCAGCCTCTCACTTGATGAAAAAGAGGATTAGCTCCTTTTTAACATCTCTGACAACTTCAGTGGAGAATTTCACAGGCGCAAAAAATATTAACTGAACTGACTGATATAACACAGGTAAAGTGTGTTTTCTGGCACATTTTTTCCTGAACTGCAGTGATTGAAATAGCACTGCATCCCCTCCTGGAGGGATCAGAGTAAATGAGGGGAGATCTCACGTCGTCGTGCCGCCTGTGGGGATTATGAAAATCCTACTGCTCTTGAAGTAAAAAGGCCAGGGACTACCATCGCTTTAACATATATCTGCTGCACAGAAACTAGGCCATTAGTGTATTGTTTGTATGCATAGGTTCCCTTTCTGGTAATGTTTAATTGACACAGTGTTTGTTTGGTAAATATTTGCATGACTAATGTTGTGTTGTTGTCGAACTGATGCACGAGTTCTGTAAAATCCATTATCTGTGTACCCAAGAAACACTTGTCTAAAAAAGAAATAAACAGTTATCTAGATTTATCAAGATAATTTAAGTGCATTTGACAGCAACAGGCAGATTTATCACATTTTAACAAGAATATAATATGAATTTCACCATCATTCATCACTGCCTCTCAGATCCAGAGGGGCGACTGCTAAGTTATTCAATTACATGCATGGATCAACACTATGGATCACGTCGAAATGTCAAGATAAAGGCCTGAAATGTAAAGATCTCAGGTGAAAAGCACAGCCATTTGCTGGACTCTTCCAATGCCTGACCTGCGGCACAACTTTCTCCCCTTCTTCTCCCCACCCCGAAAAAAAAACAGATGATGGCATTGCAGCCGTGGGGCTTGCTCCTTTCTGTGGCACTAGCTTGGGTATCGCATGACCACCTCGGCCTGCAAGAAGACTCATCACGCTATTTTCAGACCCAAATGAACAGCTTGCCTCCGAGAGGACCACAGTGACGTGATAAAGAGGATCACAAGGGGACAGGATCGTAGCTATGTGGTGTGTTGTAACAATTACTAGCAAAAGGCAGACGCTGGAAAAAAAAAAGAGGGAGGACTTGACTTCCACACGCAAAAAACCCAGACAGATAGGGGTATCACATTAATTCTCCCCATCTTGATTGGCTTAAGGCGCTGTCTGAAATCTGACTCTGATGTCTGGCCAAATCTGCTGGACAGTATTTGTCGTCGCTGCTGCAAGATTCCTTCACATCAGGAAGTGGGGGGAGAAATAAAGACGCCAATATTATCAGGACACAGAGTCACAGGACGGGGTTAGTGCCACTATATCACTCACAGCTGCTGGGATCGACTAGAAAATGAATATCCCAAAATGAGCCTTTACTTTGATGCCATACAAACATAAGTGTTAAATCGTCTACAGTAACACCGAGAGCTGGGAGCCATTATGAGATATGGGGCCATTAATAGCGAAGCTGTGGGATCAATATACTAAATTAAAAAGGACAGACATGTCAGGGTCACATGGTGAAGCTGATGGATTAAGCGGAGACAGTCAGGCTTGAGAAATGGACATCTGTGCACATGTATGACAGATAATAACACATATGGACTGAAATGATCAAGAGCACGGGTGTTGATTCACTATAGAGGCGAAATGTTTTCTTTTGATTGATTTGTGGATCAACAGACAATTTGTCAACAACAGTTTTGATAACTGATTTGTCATTTAAATTGTTGACAAAATGTGAGTAGTTGCTGATATTTTCTATTTCATGTCATGATAAGTTAAATATCTTTTGGCGATCTGTTTGGACAAAATAAAACCACTGAAAATGTCTCCTTGGACTCTTAGATAATGTTAATTCTTTATTTACACTGACAGATTAAATTGGGGCTGGCCAAAGTTGGCCCACCATGAGGTTCTATAAGGAAAAAGAAAATCAAATATAAACTAATTTGAAAAATTCTAATTCGTTGTTTGTGCTGTTTTAATTTTTGTGAGGTAAAAATGTCCTTTAAATGTGTAGGAACCCTCTTATTAATCATTTTTCATAATTTAAGCAACAAAGTGAGACTTTGCACAGAGAGTCAGTCCATTGAAGTTACTTGATCATCATCATCAACATCATTTGGATCATAAATTTGCTTTTAGCCTCTGGCCTGTCCCTAAATTTCAGTTTGGGTCCCTTAAAGGGAAAAAGACTGGGCATCCTGGGACTACACAATTAATCTATTTACCAAAAATGCAATCAGCAGATTCATTCTTATTGAAAAAAAAAAATCTTGTGAGCTGCGGCCCTCTGCTCAAGATTTTCTTTTTATCTGGCAAATCCTGACATAGAAGTGGTGAAACCAGGGAAGTTTTGTCATTTGTGCATGAAAAAAAAAATAACTGAAAAGATTAATTAATTGTCAAAATAGTTCAAAATAATAGGCTAATGGTTTCAGCTCCAATGGGAAAACACTATTTAATTGGTAACAAGCTGACCTTATGTGTCTTCTCTCCGTTATTAGCTATCATAAAAATAACCTAAAGAAAGCACTTTAAACATCTGAAGTTTTACTTACAAGCTGTGCTCGACTGGTCATTAGAAGGAAGGCTGCCTTCATTATTAAACCATGCTGAACTTGCAAATCTCTCCAGAATACAACCATTTTGTAATTCAACACAGACTGAAGTGAGGCAGCTCTGTTTAATTTGACGTGTGGGGTCCCTTTTATGGCACGGCACAAAAACAAGGTCAGACCTCCCACACCCCTCCTACTGGAGTCACACTGGCAACGACCTTATTCAACTCCAAAATGCAACTTTGTGCTCATTCACCAAAAGAAATGACCTGAAAGAGGATATTTTTGTTGTTGTTGTTGTTGTTGTTGTGGGCTATTTGAATGCATATGAAACTTTTCTGCTGCGTTCACTGGATTTGGTTCAACTCAGACAATCTCCTCCTTATGGCTGCCATTCTCTGAATAGTTACAATATTTGCTTGTGTCAGACAACTGAGTTCATTCAGCCTATCAACAACAAGACAATGGCCACATTTCACTTTGCTACAAGATTATCGGCACAATGACATGCACTGTTGAGGCTTTCAAAGCATTCTCCACGTACTGAATGAACTAGTTATAAAACCCCACAGCTGAGCTTCATACAGTATGTACGTGTGGGTTTAAGCCTAACTGTGTTTTTGTCACAATGTTCACAGTGGAGTACGTTGAGTCATGTTGTTAAATCACTGAGCCCATTGTAAATGTCCATTCAGTCAGTGAGATTTTGTGCCTAGTGGATGAATATTTTCCAAATGGGAGAAAAAGAGCAAATTTGAAAAACATGAACTTTTCTGCCTGTCAGTCTGCACTGAGGGGCTTTTAAACGGTTCTTTCCAAGTCGTGTGCCAGTGGAGGGCAATGTTCAATGTAAAAACGGTTTTGGAAATAATGATGTGGTGGATCTACAGCGATGATGGTTGGAAGGTTTCTGGTGGAGCTGACTGACACTTGGGGTGACAGAGAGTGCAAACTGATGCATGAACCACATTGTGTATAAGTGCTGCCATTGGACCATAAATCAATTAGTAGATTGTGGAAGATAAGTTCCAACCATTGGAGGACTGCGTAAGTAATATCTTAACACAGTCAGTGGCAGTTTCTCCAACATGAGGATTTGCTAATTTTCCCTGTTTTGAATTATTATAAACTGGATATCTTTGAGTTTTGGACAGATGGTCACACTGAACACAAAATCTGAAGGCATCAACAATTGGTTTAGGAAGCAGGATCACACAACCAAACAAAAATGGATGTATCTGCTGGTTGTGTACTCATTTTTCCAATAAAGACAAGAGGAAACACATTTCTCTTCAATCAGAGTAATCAGCAACCCCCTTACTAGACTAAATATTGCAGTAATTCTCTTTTGTGATGACATTTTTCGTGTCAACCTGAGGTCATGAGAAGCAGCTTCTGTGTCAGTATGTCTGAGAGGCTCAACTGGGCTAACTGAATAAGCAGAGAGGACCTGAGGGGAAACGAACATGGTCCATGAACCATGATATATCACTCCTTTCATTTACATTTGATACATATCACGCATGCCAGTTGTGAAGTCATTCATGGACAAATGGCAGGCTGCATACCCACAGCTTCAGGGTGCTGAGTGCGTTTTTACAAACCAACACACAAGGCCTACTGCCCAACTTATTGCACATGGATAAAACTGAGACTGTGGCTCACAGCTACACACACTTTCTCTATCATCCCCGGTGTTTGCTTTCAAGATGGATGGCTGCACCTTTAGACACATCAGATAACCCGATTAGGACAGCTTTAATTGGATATTTAACAGCGTGGCAATTCGATTAGCTTAAAGCATCTGACCATTATTTTGGGGTGAATCAATAAGAGACTGTCTGCAGGCCATTGTGGCGTTTATCACCCGTGTGCATGGCCTCAATGGTCAGCTCTGCTCTGCAGCGCATCCATCCCTGCTGCTGCTGCTGCTGCTGCAACACAAGAGCCCCCTCTCCACAATCACAGCACTGCAAAACATCATCCACAATCAACACCGCCACTCGCTCTGTTTTGCCCCCCTTACTGACGGCAAAGTTACCGGTGAAACACACGCAACCGACACCTGCTGAATGACTGGGATGAATACAACAACCCCACTATGTGTTATTTATCTGCTCTGCTCCCTTTTTCTCTCCCGAGATGAATTCATCTCGCAGTCCACAGCGCAAAAATAGGGGACAAGGCGGGTGCACCAATTGAAATTCAACACAGGGGGGTAAAAAGCGTGCTTACCGCAGAAAAATCAAGATTAATCCATCGGAGTTTGCAGAGGGACTTTCGTAAGGGAAAACCGCCGATGTTTTTCTACTCTCTGTCAGTGTTTTTTCTTCGCATTGAGGGAGAATAGCAGTGGGATACCCGTCCCTTCCGATTCAAGAGCTCCTGTCGCCGCCGTGCGTACAGATGATGACGACGGCGATCAGTGTGAAGTTCACAACAACAACAGCTGCAGCTTCCGGTTAATTATGTCAAAACAAATCTGTTTTTCTGGGTGAAATACGACACGTCATTTCAATGTGAAAGCAAAATAGAGACAAACTCACCTAATGTTCTCAACAAGTGTGCAAGATAGTCTTTCAATTAATTATATAACAGTGAGATGATGATGAAAATCCCGAATACGTGAGTTCTAAATTTCTAATACTTGTGCTTTTATTTTGATATAAAGATGCTGCTACGTTTCCGGCTTATCTATGTGCGTCTTGACGCAGCTGTGATTGCGTAGGGCTGGTGCGGATCTTCGCCGACCACTAGCTGTGATTGACACCGTTTTCCTCCAATAACACATTACAATTTGTGTGGGGACACCTCCTCGTCTGTGGAATGATTGGAAAAACAGAGCAGGGTTGCCAAATTGTCTGTTTTTGTTCAAGTGTTAAGAGCTATTTTACATTTTATCCGTCTTTAAATATAAATAAGATTCACAGATGCTCAAATAGAGAAAAACAAGTAATAGGAATTGCATTTTGATTAGATAAAAAACAGAAATTTATACATTTTAGAGTCTAATCTTTGTTTTTTCTCACTTTAACTCACCCTCACTCACCCTAACTCACCCTTTGTGTGTGTGTGTGTGTGTGTGTGTGTGTGTTTTGTTTTGTTTTTGTTTTTTTTTTGTTTTTCCACCTTCCATGAATGGCACCTGAATGATAAATGGGCAAAATATTCGCTAACTTTTCAGTTCAGGTAATAATCAGGTGATAAATTGCTCTCACTGGAATCTGTCGAGGTGTCTGAAGCTGGAGAGCAAATGTGTCCTTCTGTTTGAATGAAAACATCATTAACATTCAGTCACAGAGAGGAGCATTGGGTGCAAAATGCGACATGAATTCCGACTTTAACAGGAAACAACTCTGCCTTAACAACTGTTCCTCACTGGAAGACATTCAGTTTGCCAATTGTTCAGAAAATGAAAAGCAGTAAATCACACATATGAAAGTCTGAAACCAGCAAATGTTTGGCAATTTCACTTCAAAGGTCACTTCAACGGTAAACCTTTGATCAAAACAGTTGCAGATTGATTTTCTGCTGATCCACTTCACTAACTGTTGCAGCTCTAAATGTAAATAATCATTTGCCATAACTGTAAGTGTGAAATTCGTTGAGCCTGAAGTCATAAGCAGCAGCTTTTGTGTGAGCTGGTCTGATAGGCTTGGGTGGGCTAACTGTACAGGCAGAGAGGACCTGAGGGGAAACAAACATGGTCCATGAACAATAATATATCACTCCTTTCATTTACACTTGATACATATCACGCATGCCAGTTGTGAAGTCATTCATGGACAAATGACAGGCTGCATACTCACAGTTTCAGGGTGCTGAGTCCGTATTTACAAACCAACACACAAGGCCTACTGCCCAACTTACTGCTTATGGAAATAAGGGCAAACAATACACCACCAGTTTTAAAAAAACAGGTTAACTTATATAACTTGACAAGGATTTTGAATTATATAAATCTGCTCAGGTGAAGTTATGAGTGAAAATGCTGACCTAAGACCCTCATCCACGTATATTGCAATTGTTAAACATCAAACATGAACTGGAGGTTTATTTGACTGACGGAATGAGATACTAAGGAGCAAGAAAATAAAAACATATATATTATTTGTAATCCACATCTAAATGACTCTTTTCAATAAACACACTTGTGGCAAATTAGAGTTCAGTGCTTTGATTTGAGGAATGGAAATATAAAGAATTGAACCATCAGCCAACGGTTTTGATCATCTGCCACCAGCAGATCAAACTCCTGTTTCCTTTAACAAATACTGTATCAAACAAACTTTTTTGAGTAATCAATTCATTGTTTTATCAAAAACTCTCTGATAATAGTGAAACACAGTTTCTGAGAGTTGCAGTTGATGTTTTCGAGTTTTTTCATTATCCTAACAAAAGTTCAAAATGCAAAAATTTTCAAATAAACAATGATTTAAAAACATTAAATTTTTTGAAAATTCTCAAATTGGACAGGCTGATATATAAATGCTATATTGGCAGAAGATTAATAGACAGATTGTGCTTCCAGACCAAAAATGATAAATTAACAAATGCATAAAAAAACCTAGACAGTTAGAAAAGTTTGAATGAATTGCTTTAAAATGTTTTTGTAAGTAGATGTTGTAGTCATGAATTTAAGACAATGTTTCTCTCTATAAAAAGAGATTGGTATTAAGAAATGCAATAAAATCAGTAGAGACATATATTTACCATAAGGGGGCATCTCAACTGTTTGGTGGAGGCTCATAATAAAACAACTGTGAGATTAATTAAAAAACAATGACAAAAAAACAAGCAAGAGTTTTTTCTCTGGACTGGATCATAAACATGTTACATTTTCATGATTTAAAACAAATAGTTTGATTAAAAAAAACATGTTTAAATTACTGTTTTGATTTATATCTTTTTTTATTTAATTTAAACCAATAGTGTGCTGTAATTATGTAAATACCGCTCTCTCTCTCTCTCTCTCTCACACACACACACACACACACACTCTCTCTCTCCTGACGTGATGCCAACTCTTTATGTCTGAGCGTCTGGCTCACTTGGTGTTGTTGAGCACACTTCATGCCCTGCTGGCTTTGTCCTCTGGTTTACATATTCATGGCAGCCCACCATAATAATTACAGCTTTGCATGTAATCAGAATATCACAACAATGAGCGTGGCCCAGTTAGCCCGATGACGGGAGGGTGGGTGAAAGAAGTCACCCTAATCCTCAGACTGCTGTCTGCGCCGCTCAGTTTTTCAAACTCACTCTCACTCCACATCTCCATACAACCAGGAGTCATGATGGCTAAAGTGCTCGGCGTGCAGCCTCTTCCTTGGAGCCATTTTGAACTGGTAACCATGGAGATGTGGGTCATGCAGTGATTGCAGAGAGAGAGAGAGAGAGAGAGAGAGAGAGAGAGAGAAAGCAGAGTCTTGTGGCTGGTGGTGGAGTCAGAGCATTGCAGGCTGCTGGAGCAGAGGGCCATAAACTCTCATTATATCTGGGTCACTGGGATGCTCCAGCTGCAACATGCAGACAAGACGCTATTATGCAAGAAGAGGGCTGAGGGAAGTTGTGGGCACGGGGGCTTATAGTTACAGGGGACGTCTGTTTATTAAGTGAAGCATATGTCAGAGGGTTGGGTGTTGATACAATATGAGACCAGCTGAGTGGTGCTTTCTCAGCCCAATCGTCCTTTACTTGCTTTTGTTGTGGTTCTTGTATGTCCATTTAAAACTTGTGATGAAAAACTTCATTGTTCTTATTTATCACAGCTCTGCATGTTAATAAATAGGGTACATTTCAGAAGGTCAAAAACACCAGTTATGTTTTGCAATCTACAATTAAATCAAATTGTAGAATTTATCATTATAAAAACCTCTTAAGTGCACACTTGATTTAGGCTATATTATTGCATCTTATATTATATATATATATCATTGTATGTATGTACAAGTACAAATTCAAATTTTGCAGTAGAGATAATTAACATTTACTGTTCAGAGCCCAGTTGGATCTGCAGGACCTTGAAAAGACGCTTTGAGCTCTCAGACCTCATTTAAGACAGAAATAAAACCAAGTTTTGCGCTCTAAAATGAATATAAAAACAAGTTGCTGGCCATGTTGTTGTGTCTCTCCCATTGTCCATGCACCCCCCGCTCCGTGACCCCCCCACTCTTTGGATCGCAGACTTGTGATTGGTGGAGACGGGATGGCTTTGTCGTCATAGCCCCAGTGCCCATTCATCAGTGGACTTGGGCGTTGTACTCTGCATCTCATTTGCGGCGGGGCCAATTTCTCCATCTACAAACTCTGCTCGAGAAAAAATTGAAAGAATTCGCGTTTCTTTTGCATCTTTGCCACATTTTTTGCAAGTTCTCGCACGTCCCTTTGCGGTCATCTCGGCTTCGGTCTGATTCCTCGGCTTCGGTTGGAGAAGGAGGTGTCGGCGCTTGACTTGAATTTTTGGGGAGGAAGCTTGCGGTCTTTGTTCAATCACTTGATCGGTTGGGTTCCTTTGTTGCACCAAAAGCATGGGAGCACAAATCTCCAAAACCGCTGGAAAAGAGGAAGCTGCGGTAGAAAAGCCAGCCGAAGGTGCAGCTGTTGCAGCAAAGACAAACGGACAGGTAAAATAGGTTTAAATTATTCAAGTCGTTATGGCTCGAGCGGGATTTTGTCCCTTTTTTTTTAGCAATGTGTTGCGTCAATGGCGTGCTCCATGTTCTCTGTAGCGCATCCCCACGCTCACCGGCATTCAGGGAAAGTGGCCACATGTATCCATTTTCACCGGCGACCACCTTGTTACAATTTTGTTAGTGTTGCAACATTGTTTCAAATTCTGGAAGCCTTTTTAAAAGGCTTTTAATTTACAGATTTTTAATTAATCTTTTAATTATGTAGATTAGGCTGCACAACTGATGAATGTTTAATTCATCACAGATTTCTTTCTGCAAATGACGCTTTTAAATAATTCTGAACATTACTCATTGCTCAAAAGCTGCAGCTCTCCAAACATTGTGGCTCTTTTTTTATTCAGATGGTTGAAATGTGTGCAGCGAAGGTTTGTGGCCGTTCTCACTGGTGGCATGGCCATTTTAAAAACGCTACCACGCCTTTGTTGCCAGTTTCAAGAAAGGAGCCACGTTTTTAAACACACACACATCCCTCAAAATAAACAAATTACAGAAAGCAAAGAGCGTGGGATGACAGAAGTATGTCAAATTAAAATAAAACACAACGGTTGACCAAACGAGTCATTAAACAAAGGGAGGAAAATAAAAAAAAAAATCTCCAAATTCCTATATTGTGTCCAATTGCTCCCCACTGAACGCCACCCGGCGGCCGCCGGCGAGTACCGCAGTCTAACCGACTAGCCTACTGCTGAAGGCCATAGATCTGTCGTCACTCTCTTAGTAACAGATGTTGCTGCAGTTTTTGGTCTATTTTCCTATTGGTTACTACTAGTGGTTGAATTTGATTAAATATCACAGCACGCCAGATTTTGCAGGGGTTAGTCACGCATACACATGTGTGGACAGTTGGCAGAGAAGATGCATATTCACAGCAAATCAAGTGTAACTCATTTTCTACTTAAAACCATGAAAACGTGCATGTTCTATAATTACATGTTTATTCTTTTGTTTTCAGGAGAATGGCCATGCCAAGACCAATGGAGATGCTTCTCCGGCTGCAGAGGAGGCCAACAAAGCTGATGTTCAGGCCAACGGCAGCACTCCTACCGAGGAGGCACCAAAAGAAGAAGGAGAGAAAGTAGAGGGAGCTGAGGCCAACGGTGAGAAGGAGCCTGCCGCCACAAACGGCGAGGCTGCTGCCAAGCCGGAGGAAGGCACCCCATCCACCAGTGAGGACGGCAAGCAGAAGAAAAAGCGTTTCTCCTTCAAGAAACCCTCCTTCAAGCTCAGCGGCTTCTCTTTTAAGAAGACCAAGAAGGAGTCTGAGGAGGCAGCAGAGGAGGGAGAAACAGCAGCAGCAGCAGCAGCAGAACCGGCCGAAGGAGAGGAAGCCCCTGCTGAGGAGACCAAACCAGCTGAGGCTGCAGAGGAAGGAGCCAAGGAGGCTGCAGCTGAGGAGCCAAAGGCCGAGGAGGAGGTGAAGGAGGCAGCACCAGAGGGAGGAGAGGAGAAACCAGCTGAAGCTTCACCTACTGAGCCGGAGACGGCAGCCAGTCCAGAGGCCACGGCTGCCGCCGCCGCCGCCGCCGCCGAGTAATCCTGCTGAACGAGACACCGGAATGAAGGAGGCGATGGAGCCCATGTGAAGGAATGCGAGGACTTGTCTAAAACCAGGGATTTTTTTTGTCCTTTTTTTTGTTTGTTTTTTGTTTTTTGTTGGTGTTTGTTTACTATTCTGCAACCATCTCATCCATAATGACTGCAACGTCCTTGGCAGTGATGGACAGGAGGTGTACTGGAGAGTGTGCTGCTTCCTCACTGCTCATTGGTGCTTGCATTTGTGACGTGGGTGAGTGTGAAAGTGCGAATGCGAGTGTGAATGTTTTTTTCTACATGAAACCATGACTGTGTTGACACGTTGCTGAATTTGACATATTTTATCAAAGTATTTGGTGCTGGGCAATTGGATGTAGCAGCTAAAGCTGTGTCTGCAAGATTCGACACATCGTGATATTTAAAGGGAAAGTCCTAAACCAAGTCTTACATGTTGTCTTTGCAGTGCACAGTTGTTTACAACTCTTAAACTCAGCGCCCCTGTGGACACAACCATTCCTGAATAAACTAGATTTAGATAACTGTTAAAACAATAGGTGCTCATCACTTCCCATTTAGACTCCACCATTTCAAATCTCTGTAGTAATGCACGTTGTATAGACTTTGATATTACTGGTTTTATGACTGAGATGTACCTAAATGACTGAAGTTTTTAACAGATTACCCATTGTAAATGAAGTTTTCTTGTTTTTCACCATTTGTAAGATTGAATAAAATTGGGAGATGTTTTAAGCAAATTTTGCATCAAGCTGTGATGACTAAACACCACTTAAAAACTACACTAGAGCACACACATTTGGGGTTAGTGGTGCAATCTTTGAAAAATGTCCTTTTTTGTATATAATGAGGCTTCACCTTAATCAATGTGGAATGTAACATTGCCTACAAACTGGTTTATAGGTGTTCAATTTATTTGCTGTGAGCACTGATAAAGAATAAAAGAATGAAGTGTGAAGTGGCTCAGTTATTTATAATGTTCAGCAAACCTACTCTGTAAATTGGGTAGGGGTGCTATTTCATGTTTTGCAGCTGCCAAAGGAATAATAATACAGATTTTTTTTTTTGCTATACAGCGCCCTCATGTGGTGCATTGAAAAAAATCTTAGATGTTTCCATCAGTCTGTGAAGGGATGCATGCTTACAGAGTATGAACCGTGCAGGATTTCGAATTTAAAATGTTTATGATTAATATGGCACAACATGTCATGCAGAAAATGTATTGCATTGGTGCAAGATGTGCTAATTACAAAAGAGAGGATAAATCCCTACACAGCCTTTGAAGGACAACTGTTTTCCTAGCATAAACAAATTTTCACAGAAAAAAATTAGTTGTCATATTTACTGAATAAAGAAAAACTTAAGATGAAATAGCCAACGAGCTACACCTTGTAAACCTCAGATGGTCTCAATCATCCAGCCTTTTTTTCAGGGTCACAGAGTGAGACGTACCCGCTGCCCTCAATATTTTTAGGACTGACACACACAGGGTACAGACACAACATAATTATGTGATGAGATCCAGGGTTAGTTGTGTTTAATTCAATCTCGGAGCTGCTCGTTTTGCACCGTAAATGATAGTGTCTGAAACAAACATTTTTATGGTGTCAAGAGTTTTAGTATGTAAAGCGAACAACCGATGCCTGTACTCGCCATCGACATGCTAGGATTTCTTTTACAAAACCCCAAACCCCATAAAACACAAGAATCTTTTTAAGAGTTGGAGAGAAGCTCCAAACTCCTTGAGGGTGTTTTTAGCCACCCACAGCTCAATTCAAACCATCTATTTCCTTTGCACCCAGTGTAACCCGTGCTGCAGCCTTTGGCCACCACAAGAAGGGTGTGTTTTACACATAATATCTCTATTTTTTGCTTTCTGGTCTGCTTGTCCATCCTGGTCAAGTTGAGGGAATTCGCTTCCCATTTTGACCCTTGGTATGTCTCACATGCAGCTATGTAGTATTTCATCATTGCGACACATCATTCTCAACCTTTCTTGAAAGTTCGTCTCTTCTTTTTTTAAAGTCCTTTCTTCCTTTGTTAGCATTTTTCTAGACAACACACAATAATTTGGATGCACATAAATAAATAGAGATGCAAGCATGTTAAAAAAAAACAAACATATATCAAAGTAAAAAATATTCCTTTGGGTGCCACAGATAATTTAGGAGTGTGGCTTGTGGAGTCGACCAGAGGCAGTGCTCCGTCTGTGTTCCTGTCGCTCCCACCTCATGCACCAACCGCAGACCGGCTCTGAATTGCAGTCCCCTTAGATGGTAATTCCCAGCGGTTTCCTTCCACCAGCTTAGTCCCTCTTCTGTCCCTTGGGCCCCTTACCTAACCACCATCTTGCTCTCTCTCCCAGGGAAGATCAAACAGCTGCTTTCCTGCCAGAGGACCATCCCTGTCCCTCATCCCACATGCTGACTATTTTCAGCACACCTATATTCAGATGTGTATGGTAGAGAGGCTTTTGTAAACTTTGGCTGCCAAGCAGACAACCAACAGCCATCATGTGGGGAGTAATTTAATCCTTATTCATCTCAGCTTCTAAACAAGGACCAGCGGTATAAAGCAACTAGCTGGTTACTCAAGTTATTATCTCCTTACTGTTTAGCTTTATAATTATACTCCAATAAATTTCACAGGGAAATATTTAACTTTTCACTACACTAAATCATTTGTTTGATAAAGTAACTGGTTGTTTTGCAGATTAAGATTCAACATGCAAAACAAAGATCACATTAAAAATGTTTTAATATTTTCTTAATTTCATTCTTATGTTAGAATATATTTTTTCCTGAAGTACACTTTTGATTGCAGGAATTTTACTTGTGATGCAATATTTAGTGATAGGTTACTTCACCCTTTATAGCAGTTATAGTCTATGAATTTGATCAAATGATTTTTAGCACACTGTAATGTAAGCAGATATGAAGACATGTTGATTGTGTCTTAATGTACAGTATTTGCCCTCAATAACTTTAGCCATGAAAACACATTTTATGATATTTCAACTGTATTATCATTCTTTATCTGTTCATACAGAAGCCTTTAGTGATGCCTCCCTCAAACAGTTTCGACATAATAAAGTTTTATTCACATTACATTTAACTTATGTTTACCACTTGTCTTCCTCACTTTCTGACTGATGTTACCCCAGATGTTAGTGACAGGAAACAAACTGAAATGCACCATTATCTTTAATAAAATCACTGATTTCTCTGAGTTTTAACATTGATGGAAACATCTGGCATACTGTAGAACTCAACAAAACATGTGGCAAAGACACTGTTGTTTTCAGACATTTAAATGCAGACTTATAAGTTTAGAGCGTTGCTATATATTTTTATATTTGGGTATTGCAACAAATCTAAATTCTACATCACCAATGAATAAACTCTAAAAGCTGTTTGTTTATCTTATATCATAATATGCTTCATCCATGTGGCCTTCTGTAGAAAATATGTTAGCATTCAGTGCATATTTTTTTCCTGGCTGTCTTTTTGATTTGTTATTATTTTTAATGGTTATGATCATTTACAGAATTAGTAAGAAATTAGTTTAAAAACTAGGTATTTTTCTGAAGCCTGAGTGGATTTTTTTTTTATCCAGTGCAGCACACAAAAAGCTAGAAATTGTTTTAACATAGCTGACAGGCATATGGAAAAGTAAGCACACAAACCATATTTCAACTGGAATAATAACCAGGCTCCCATACTGGAAAATAGCTACATCTGCTACAGTGTTCTTGATCCAGACATCAAATCCAAACTAGCCTTAAGGGACATTATTCTATGGCTGACGAATCCTTGTATACTAATGGGCAGGTAAAATTGTTTTTGCAGAGAATTTCTTTTAGTTTAATGTAAAGTACTCAAATGAAATACACAGTGTAACTAGTTAAAAATGGCTTCACTAACAGAATTCTTAATGTGTAATTGCACAAGTTACAATAAAGACTTTCGTATTATTTCCTAAGCACCCTCAATTTATTTGTCAATAAGAAAATGAGGTAAATGTTCCCATTGATTCAAAAAAATGCTTCTGTGAAAGAAACTTAGTTTAGAAATCTTTATTTTGGTCATTATGCTTTACACGACATAATGAATGTTCAGGGATATAACAATGTTGCTGGTAGTTTGTGTTTGTATGACAGTATTCTGGTGACTCATTATAATGGTCAATTTGACCGCTATCATTTCACAATATTCAAGTCACATACAAGGATTACAGTTACAACATGTTGCACAGAAAGTATTTTTTGTACTTTTAATAAGATAATTGGTCACTCAAACAAAACAAGCAGATACAAAACAAAAAGAAAAAAACAAAACAAAAAAAAAAACAAAAACCACAAACACTAAATTAAGAATCACCAGTTGAAATCAGTAAAAAAGAAACAGAGTGGAAAAGAAAAAGTCAGGACACAACACAGTTATAACACCTCAATTTCACATGCTGTCTCCATTACAAAAGGTCACTGGTTACTTTGTGGATTGCTTTCCCCATCCCTGATCACCTGTTTTTATAAATTAGTTTTCCTTCTTCTAAGCACCTATTTCTTGTAGTTTTCAAGTCGAGATGCTACTATTCCTCAAAGGAGGGTGAACTGCCTGTCTTTTGATTGAGGAAAAAATTGAACAGGGAGTTAACTTTAGTTTGAGAAATAGATTGCAAATTTAGTTGGTTGGCTTTTTGGGAACTACTGTATCAACGTATCACGTTGAAGCAATAAGGAACCCAGAGAAAGAGCAGTGGACATTCTCGGCAGCAAAGACACCATTGGCCTCCTCATCGGGGATCTGGACGTAGACTGTGTCTCCCTCATCGAGCAAGAGAACAGCACTACCAGACATCTGGTCCAAGAAGCCCTTGTTGTACTCATCATAAGTGAACAGAACAGGCTGGTCATTCTTGTACAGAGCCACCAGGGCATGAGCGCCATTCACGTGGATGCTGTAGGCGAAATAATAAACTCCTGGAACCTGGCAGGTGAAGACACCAGACTCAGGGTCATAGTGATTCTCAGCATTGTACACAATCTGGTCAAACTTGATGGGAGTGCCAGCTTCGGGGTAGGGGGTGGCCAGAGCTGCAGTGAAAGCAGACATAGGGGACTTGACCATAACCTCACCAATTCCCATGCCCTTCTCAAACACAACCTCACCAGGAGGACCAGGGAGACCGGGAGGGCCAGCTGGGCCAGGTTCACCATCAGCACCGGGCTCACCATCAGCACCAGGGGGACCCTGAGGTCCGGTGATACCCTTAGCAGCCAAACCAGCAGGGCCGGGAGCACCAGGAAGACCTGGGTGTCCCTTAAGGCCAGGAGCACCAGTGGGACCTTGAGGCCCAGCAGGTCCTCTGGCACCTGGAGCGCCATCAGCACCGGCAGCACCTGTCTCACCTGCGCGGCCAGGATGACCTTTGGGTCCAGCAGGGCCTGGAATACCTGGGGCACCTGGGGTACCTGGGGCACCTCCATTACCTTTGTCACCTGCGGGTCCAGTGGCTCCTCTGGGTCCAGGAGGACCAGCTGCGCCTGGATAACCCTGCTTGCCTGCGAATCCCTGAGGTCCCTGATCTCCCTTGTTTCCCTTAGGTCCCTGAGCTCCAGTTGCACCTGTGTCACCTTTAGGGCCAACTGCACCAGGTTCACCTTGGAAACCTCTCAAACCCTGAGGTCCAGAAGGACCAGTGAGGCCAGTTGCACCAGTAGCACCAGTATAACCTGTTGGACCTTGCTCACCCTTTGCACCAGTGGCACCTGTGGCACCTGTGGGTCCCCTCTCTCCCTTCTCTCCATTAGCACCTGGCTTTCCATATCCGGGGACTCCAGGGGCACCAGGGCCACCACTAGGACCCTGGTGGCCCTTAGGACCCATTGGGCCGGGCAGACCTGGGGCACCATTCTCACCTGGTTTACCTGAAATACCTACACCTGGGGCACCAGTGTGCCCCTTGGGACCCATTGGTCCCATTGGACCTGTGGCACCATCTCTACCTGGACTACCTGGCTTTCCTGACTCACCAGCGGGACCTGGTTTTCCTGGCTTTCCAACTCCAGCTGCACCTGGTTCTCCAGGTGAGCCCATGGGTCCTTCAGGTCCTGTCTCACCCTGAGCTCCGGGAATACCCACCCCTCTATCACCCTTAGGTCCTGGCAGTCCAGGAATACCTGGATGTCCTTTCAGACCAGGCTCTCCTCTAGGCCCCATTGCTCCAGGAAGACCAGAAGGTCCAGGCTTGCCAGTTGCAGAGAGGCCAGCGGGTCCAGGGCTTCCAGCAGCTCCTGGGGCTCCCCTTGGTCCCTGAGAGCCAGCGGCTCCGGTGTCTCCCTTGTCACCACGTGCTCCAGGGTTGCCAGGCTTGCCAGGTCCACCTGGGCTTCCAGGTTTGCCAGCAATTGAGCGACCAGGAGCTCCAGCGGGTCCAGGGGGTCCTTGGGGTCCAGGCAGACCCTCAGCACTCTCACCTGGGGGGCCAGGAGGTCCCTCAGGGCCCTCAGGGCCGGGCTCACCTGGAGGTCCAGGCTCACCTGCCACTGACACCACTGTGAACAGAGTAACAAGATCCATCATCAATAACACCAAAAACCATCAAAAACAAAGTTTGAAGAAACAGGTCATGGTAGCAGGCAGTGAAAGTTACACAGTATGAAATATAAAAAATACTTCACAGAGTTTGGGCCAGATGTATGAAGTGTACAAACCCTTTTAGTTTTTCATTCCATTGTAATGGAAATGTGAACACATAGTCTGTTGTTAATATGATGGTGTCTTAAAACCCAGTGTTCAGTATGTCTCATACCTCTGATTATATCCAATCTAAGTAACAAAAGATATGATAACATGGATGTACTGGCCAGCTTTTGGGTATAAGTGTAATTGGGTTTTGGCAGTAATTTTTTCCCTGGCTACATGGTTGTTTAACAGTCAAATTTGAGATGAATAGCAGAATGTAGACAAAGGCATGTTGCTTTCATGCATTGCTCTTGTGTTCATCATAAAATTAAAAATGGGTGTCCTGCTTCAGTGATATTTAATTCCTAGAGGTAGGGCAGGTCTTATTCCCAGGTACCAATTTTGTAATTTTGAGGTATGACACCATGCTAATTCACTAATACTATTTTTTTAAAATTATTCTCCAAATCTAAAACTTGCAAATCCTTCAAATTAAATGGAAAAAATTGTCTCAGCTTTGTTTTAAAATATATATTAATATTTAATAGAGAACTCTTATGATTCTCTGAACAGTAGGTCTAAATGAATAGGGGTAATTTTTTTTTTTTTTTTTTTTTTTTACTGTCCCCTTTAATGTTCTCACACGTGTTTGAGTGTAAAAGGCTCACTCCGTGGCTAACTGCTGCTGAGTTTGGATGAAGTCAAACAGATGTTTCTACTTCTGTGTGAAGCAGGCACACCCAAACAAACCACACTGCTGGGTGACTGAACTGTAATTGTCAGTATCAAACTAAAAATAATTCACTAACAGCTACTTTTTCAGATAAAAATAGCAGTATGCTGATTTACACAGAACAACTTCTTTTTATTTTATACTGTATTTTAGGCAACACTTTAGACCAAACTATAATTAAAAATTTAAAGTGTGGTGAGCTAAGTTTTTGTGGGACTGCAAATTTACTAGACACCTTTTTTGTTTACAAAGGAACTGACCTGAGTGTCTGAAAGCAAATAAACAAGAAAAGCTACAGCTAAAATGACAAAAAATGAGAAACGTATATGCCCAATCAAAAAGAAGTCTTAGAGTTGTCTTTTCTTCTCAGAAGTTACTTGTTAAGATAATGTCAACCAAGACACTGAAAACAATAAAACAAAAACAAGTGACTCCTCAGAATTGCTGCTGATGCAAAAAGCATTTTGTAAAAGATAAAGGCAAATGAGAAAGTCCTAAAAGCATTTCATTTAAAAAAAATATTGCCATGTGATTGTAGGTTGAGAAAAAGAAGAAATAAAGACGAAGCTAAATGAAAAAACAGTGAGAGCAATGCTTTGCACTGCCTAAATGAGCACTGCTATTAAAACGTCTGGGACTGGATGTGATTGGAGAAGCATGCAGACTATTGCAGCCAATCAGAGCACAGGGTTGCCCCAAAGAAAGGTGGAGTTCCGTTTTCAAAGTAAAGTGCAGCTGGCTGTAACCAACATCTGTCTCACTGCTCATGCTGCTTCTGTTTTCCACAACAAAGATGCTAATTTGCGAGCTGAAGATTTAAAGGGTAAGACCAGACTGTCCTAATTGCTGCTTGAGTAATTATTATCTCTAGAGAAGAAAATTTAACTTCAGAGACAACTTTTGAGAGGACAAAATAGACAAAAAACAGCAGAAACACTTGTCTGCTTTACTGTTGCAAAAAACTGTAAAAATCAGGAGGCTGCGTTTTCTCACCATGGCTCTTAACTGAGTAGGGCTGAGCCTTCACCAGTTTCTTCACCACGTATCCCTTCCCATGGGCGGCCGTCATGGTGGCCATGAGGAGGAGGATGCATGCTACTCGTATGTCCATCTTACAAGATCCAACCTGCAGAAGAAAACAAGAAGACAGTCAGCACAACCACACTTGAGGTACTAAGTATCTGTAAAGTTTCTCTCTAGCTTTATTTGCAGACTTTAACTGAAACTTTATGTAAAAGAAAAGAGATAGAATAAGTCTGAGTAACAGGCTGTATATTTCAATTTTTTGTTTCTCTTAGGGCATCCTGAATCCTTCAGGACTCACTGAAAGTAAGCCCAGAAAGCTCTAAGTCAGCCAAAATATGTTCTCCTCTCCAGCCTGCAATAGGACTAAGTCAAGGCCAAGACAAAGCCTAGATGCTGCTGAGATTCCTCCAGAGTTAGAGCTCTTTAGACGGAAAGAGAAAAAGCACATACCGGCATCCAATGGGGGGAAAGTCAGTCTCTTCAGCACCAGTGACCTCCTAGTGCTGCTGTATATCCTTAAGGTACGAGCACAACTGAGGATATGCTGCCTCTGAGTACAATGATGTGGGTATTTATACCATATCTACCCCTCGCATCACCTAAAAAAAAAAATGCCCCCACAACGCAAGTACCTCCCTCCTCAGAGCTAGGCTGTAATTAGCAGACATATCTGCCCAAAGCGGGCATGTCACATCAGGGTGCCTCCATGTCTTGATCCAGACACATGATTATCACTTATTTCAGTCTTATCCTAAACTAGAAAACAATCATGTTAGAAGTATAGAAATAAATAAGTGAATGCACAAGCAAAAAGCATTATAAAAAGCTCTGCATGAGGAATAAACATAATCCACAAACATCTTTACATTTCTTTCTTTCTTTTCACACCTTTTTCCCACTTAAATTCACAGTTTATCAGCGATGTTTATTTTCATTTATGCTCAGGAAATGTTTATATATCTGAATGTTTATAAGACTCCCTGTTTAAATATGACAAGGTCTGAAATTAGTCAAAACATATCTTTAAAAAAGCACCAGACCTGCAGTGGCACCTGTGTAGTTTCACAAAGCTTGCATTGAGGATGTACAGTACCAGACTCATCTGTAAATTTACATCTTGTCCAGCCGGCTGGCCGAGCCTCACCCTTACCTTTCCTGACTGTCTGGACACCTCCACCCCAGCCATGATAAGGTAAACATGGGAAATGGTTGGGAAAAGTTGTCCAAAGATGAAAAGTACCACAGATTTCCTTTGCTTTAGATTGAAAGCAAATATTTATGTTTACTCCTAATGTAATCCTTTCATTTAAGGGATTTACACATATTTATCCTTTTAGCGTAAGATTTTCTGGGTATTATTGGGTCAGCTTGTCATTTTGGCTTTTACGGGGCAAAGTGGCCTTGATTTCAGTCTCTATTTCAGGATAAACACTTTTTAATCTGTGTGAGTGTTTCACCCTAAAAACAGCTAATAAAACTGTATAAGGAGCTACTGGAAAAGACATTTGGACTTGTTTCTCTGAAACCGTGTGAATGCAACCCAGTGTGCGACAGATCTCACATGCAGTACTGATCTTTGGACACAGGAGGGCAGGTTTTACTGTTACACAGCAGCTCTCCATAGAGTGAGGTGCTGCTGCTGAGGAGAAGGGGCCATGCCTCTGTGGTTCAGATGTTATTTTTGGTCCCCTCGGTACATATACATCATCAGAGGTTTCAGGCCTCCTACAATTACAGCTACTTTCTGTCGTGATGTTGTACTTCCTCAATCAGCTCTATCCTCCTGTATTATCCTCCCTCACCCCCACCCTCCACCTTGCCCTGCTTACTTTGAGATCCTCTAACTGTAATTTCTCAATTTCAGCCCGGCCACATAGGAAATGCATACACCCAAATAATCACATGTTCCCAAACACACAAGTTACCATAAATGTTGTGTAGGGTACCATCCCAGAATCATCTTGAACATAAGACCGTTTATAGTCCAAGTGTCCTTATAATGTATATACATACTGCTGACAACGTGAGGATATTTGCAGAAAAGATGATGATAATATTGAGGGCTTAACCACGTTTCTATATGAGGCGTCTGTACAACACGTGAGTGTGACAGGCTTCTTTCACCAGGAGCATAATTAAAGATTCTACAACATGGAGCTTGTTTGAACCCTTTTTTTTTTGGAAATTAGACCAAATTATCTGCAATTTTCCAAAGTGCTACCTTGCCCGCCTTATAGCACTTAATCATGTTTGGAAAGGATTGTTTAAGTTTTCTTTTCCTGTCAAATAAAATTTAATTTAATTTGTGATCTTCATTTCCAAATGTCTGAAATTCCTTTCATTATCAAGTCAAGAGTGCTGACTGACAGCAAAAAGGTGCAAACTGCTTACCTGAGGCTGTGCGATGGTAGAAAAATGTCACATTATATGTGCACATGCAACTCAAGCATGAGTAGGATCACTTTAATGCCAGTATGAATAAATGGAAGTCATATTTAACATTTTATTGCACATGTTTGATCTGGTTTTATCAGCTGAACAAATTTATGTTTATCCAGCAAGCACTCTGCAGCAGAAGTTTGCTATTTTTCAGCACACCATGTCTTCCTTGTGCCATTACTTTTGATATTTTATGATCAAACTGTATTATTTTGAAATGTCTTTATGCTTGTGCCCCAAGAGGAGGCCCAGCTATGCCAGACTCAGTCAAGTTTAGACAAAATGACAGAGCAAGCAAGAGAGGGTGGAGTTAGAATTTTATATGTTTATAGGTTCAAATGATTTCTGCTTATTTATGTTTTTCAAGCATTCTGCTGCTAAACCACGGCAAAAAGAGGATCTCCGTTTTTAGTCTGAAGTTCTGAGAACAATGATTCATCTTTTCATGCATAAAAGTAACAACAACCTGCATCTGCATGTGAGCAAGTGATGAGGAAGATACATGTCATGCCGAACGCCGGAATCAGAGTGTACTTTGGCTTGAGGAAGACATGAATTAACAGTATAATTTTGATGTTGTTTATAACCTTACAGCATATCTTTTGTTTTTTAAACACGCCATCGCATTCATCTGTGACAGACTGTGTCTTTGTGCTCACGGTGGCAGAACTGGAGTCTGTGAGAGTGCATGGCAGAGCGCTCTCTGCTCGCCTCATTACAGCCCCGCAGCAGCTTGATGTGGTCGGCAGGCTTCATTGTAATAACCATTAGGATTAGATTAACAGCCTCCAAACTGAGGGCATTGACGTCGTTTCGCTCTTGTATTGTTGACAAACCCTCACTGTAAAAACACAGACATGCTTCCAGTTTCATGTCACTTCGTGCACTTGATATAAATGACAAAGCTTTAACTGCATTTGAAGGAATTAAGAGAAAAAGCTTATTTTGAACAAGACACACCCAAAGTCACTGCGAGCACAACAGCTCCATCGTCTCCTGTTTCAGTGAGTTCAAATTTTATGTGGGGCTTTTTTTTTTAAGAGCTTCTGTTGAAAAGTAACTACATTTACCTAAGTACTGTAGTTATGGGTAATTTGTACTTTACTTGGGTATTTCCATGTTACACTTGTGCAACTTTCAACTATTTGCTGATCTAAATTTAACTGATGCTTAATGTATGCATCATTGCATACTTTTAATTTTTGGTTCCTTTAGAGTATTTTTGTGCTAATACTTGCACTTTTTTGCATTTTTACTCAAGTACATTTTTAGGTGAAGATTTTTTTTGCTACTAAGAACGTTTCTACACCATAGTGGTGCTAAATTTTTTAAAGCAAATGATCTGATTATGTCTTCTTCCACTAGTCCCTGTCTAAAAAGACAACTCTGCATTTTTTTATTGCCCTTACACATAAAGAGATTGAAAATATAGGTAGCAAAACAAGCATGGGAAGCTATGACGGGGCATTTTCTTTGTTTGACCCTTCTGCAGAGGACATAAGCTGGCATACTGAGGTCCTCAGATTTCACTACATTCCCCTGAGAGAACTGCTGGACAGTGTTACTGGCAATGTCAGTAATGTTTATGCTTGTACTCTACAATGATAACAGTCCTTGGAAGTAAGGTTTTCGCATTTTGTCCGTTTTCGTTCCCCCACAGCCCAGAAATTGATGTCCCTGGTTTCTTCGCCATGCTGACCAAGGCCTAACCCACACCCAAGAGGAGAACATAATTGTTGGTTGATGTAAGGGGATCCGACCGAGCACGTGAGTAAGGCAACGGCTAAAGATACACCATCACGGCTGGGATACAAATTTAATGTTTCAATAAACTCCATGGACCACTAAGAGCTACTTTAAACTTTATGAATGGCAGACTCAACGGGGGCCCTTGTGAGTGATTGGTGGGGAAATTACAGGGTCCCGAAAACAAACATGGACCCAAATGGCGCCGGAAGTGTAAAAGTAACTAAAAAATGGCAGTGGTGGAGGCAGCTTTAGAAAAGAGGGCTAATGTCTGGGAGGTCACCAGTTTGAAACCCCAGATCGGCATGAAAAAAGGGGTGTGAAAGCATGTAGCTGTACGAGTGTGAGGCAGAGTGTTTCCATGCTAGTTATCCCGAGTTTCAGCAAACAGCCAGCCACCACCAAGGTGTTTGATTGTGTAAACACATGAAATTTACTGTGTAATTGGGTTGGAAATATTTGGAAATTTGCGCTCATGGGCCGCTTGCGATGTTATCTTCAGTCTGCCGCATGTGGCTGCTGTCACACACACACTTCTGAAAATGGGAACTTGCTTTTTTTTGCCAGTCAGCCAAGTCAACAAAGCACTGCTTTATCTCCACTGTGAGATCTGATTGTTTCCATAGTTCAATTTTGCTGAATGTTTATTAAGGTCTGACTCAGCGGCTGGTTTGAGAAAATCAGTGTTTGAGACTTGCAGTAGCCAAAAACTAATTTTACTAGAAGCACTCAGCCAGACAGTTTATGGAGTGCTGCAAAACAGCAATCGAGCACACAATTAACTACATAGGTAAAAAGTTCAGAGCGACATAGATATTTTTTCATTACTGTTTTGTACCCCGGCAAGGACACAGTCTTTCCCTGTTATTCATTATGTTATAACTTATCACTTGTCTTATCTTTTCGCCTTGTCTCCACCGGTAAAAAAGACAAATGAAGATTAAAAGTATCGAAGCTTATTGTGGGATCATTTAAAGATATCAAAGTTAAACAAAACCACCTTAATGAGATTTTCAGCACTTAAGTGTAGGCGGTGGAGTCCCTTATTTAAGGATAATAACTAATCTGCGACACCAAGCCTGTGAAAATTTAAGGTTTCACTGTCTCTATCAGCCAGTGCCAGCCATTTCACAGAAAATGCCAAAATAGAGTGGAGGAGAAGTGTGGAGGAGCCTTTGTGAAAGACAGGAGGATGAAAACGCCCAATTCTCTTATTGCGGAGAAAACTGCATCAGAGCAGAGGAGGATTTATATTTCACTTGTTAAATTATAATTACATATAAGTGCACACTGCATTTGGATTGTGTAGGGGGGAGGTATGACACTTTCTGTGCCTGAAATGCAGAGTGACAACCAAGAAACAATGTTTACACAACACAATGTCACCTCATCTCCTGAAGCAGATGCTTAACGCTGCACCATAACGACTTGCGGAGAGAAAAGACAAGTGTTGTTTCTGTAGTCTATATTTATTTCCTGCCAAGTGTCTCTCAGAATAAAATGTAGGAGCTAAATTGTTTGTCAGTACCCACACAATTCACATATCTTAACTCATGGTGTTTGTACACAGTGCACGACCGCGGGAACTATAGATTTTAACGTACACTATGTCCAAAACAGAGCTTGGGTCAAAGTCACGATCTGGTGTGGTTTGCAGAGTTGTTTTGCTGGCTGATGACCGCTGTGTGGGCTGATGCTCTCAACTGAGCCAGAGACATTTACTCTCGCTGAGTCTAAACGGGAACCATTCCACTTTATATAATATACGACAACAATATATATATCATCCTGTCCATTCTGTACTGAAAATACAGCAACAGAAAGAATACACAGAGTTCTTTTTACAGCCTGCTGCAGCGTTGAAATACTAAAAAAAGCTACAAATTATTATTCCATAAATAATTCACGGACAGGATCCAGTTTAAAAAAGACACTTTTATTTTTAATGCTTCAAGAAGCCCACTTTTTTACATTTTAATGTTGCTTTAAATTAAGTACAATTTTGAATGCAAGACTAAAAGCTCTAACAAAGTAGTTTTTATTGTAAAAATCCAACTTTTACTTAATTTGAGCACCTAAATAGCCTACTTTTCCCACCACTATGTGTAACTTATGTACCTTAAATAGGCAACTTTTTGCTAACACAAACAACTCACAAACTTTTTAGCTTGTTTCTGTGGGCTCAAAGAAGCCGCAAAATCATCTGTTGTAACTTTAAAGTCTAACAAAGTTGTTGTTTGCACTTTCTCTTTGATAAAACATTTACAAATAAAACATTTATTGAGGATTAGACACTTGCATTATTTACATCCCTCTGCCATTGCTAGCAGCTAATTCTGTTTTGCTATGTTTTCTTGGCACATTACCGCCACCTGTTGATCCTAATATTAATAATGATATTAAAAATAAAAATTATACATTGCATTTATAAAGTGCTTTTCAGGATACTTACAACACTTAACATGATTACAAACAAAACAAAATGCCAAGATTCAAAACACAATACTATACTGTGAGATGATACAAATGTATAACCCAGAAAAAACAATGACTTATATATGTTAAAAAGATGCTCCATAGTTTTACTAGTGCTAATAAAACAATGTGTATATTCATAATATAATACTTATACTTTTAGATTTCTGGTGCAACACCTTAACTTAGGATTTCTGTGTGAATGAAGTGCAAAATGATTTATCTGAACTGATGTGCTGCTGCAGTAGTGAATGCCCAAACAAACAAACAAACACTCATTAAAATAATATACTAAAATAATAAGTGCTGCTGAGTGACGGTGATGTTTTATATCAGAGGAAAATTTGAAGCCACTGTGTCAATCTGTACTAAAAATATCAATAACACTGCTTAAAATTCATGCATGTGCTAATCTCTTAAAAAAATCAAAGTAATATAAACAAGTTTTCTTTGTTGACTGTATGCAGACGTCTCCAGGAAAGTAGCACTGTATTTACTGTCTTGCCAAAAAACAAAACACTCAACTGGCCCTAAATCTAAAAAAATTATAAAGAAAAAAAAATCCCCTCAATCATTCAGACAAGCCGCTCCTCAGTGCACATATTTCAAAGTTTGTTATTGGTTTAGTTTGTTGTCCACAGACACAAAAACATCCCAGAATAAATCAGAAGGCGAACACCCAAAGTGAAGTTTCCTGGTTTGCATTTGGGAGCTGGCTACTCTTTGTGTTTGTTTAAAGGGTTTAGGGAACCAGACTTTATATTTGCAGAATATTTTGAAGAGAAACACCAAAGGTGGATCCTGAAAGCAAAAAGAAACTCTTGCTGTGACTCTGTCCAAAGCCCCACATGGCCTGTGATCCTGGAAATAGAAAGCTGTCTGACACAGCATGGGGCCAGGGCAATTTTTGCTTTCAGTACATCTTTTGAACACTTTAAGGAAAACCATTAACTACAGGTCACCAGAGACCGTCCATAACATTTAGACCGAGCGAATCTGTAGTCAAAGTGTCAAAGTGTCAAAGTCTAACAAGTTATTTTTGGCAGTGCGGCGTTGGGACATTAAACTCAGAAATGCAACAGAAACACACTGAATTAACTTTTGTGTTAGCGGTTCTGCAGGCTGCTGTGAAATTACAAATGATTTAATCCCTTTTTCACAAAGAAAAGTCATGGTTGAGGCCATTTTAAAGGTGCCATTAGACCCGCATTTATATTAAATGAGCTGTCAAAATTTCTGCTTTTTTAGCAGGTAACTTGAGGGTGATGTACGAGAAACATAAACATTTGTAGTCCCCCAGCTTTTTACAAGTACATGCACTTGTTAAGAAAAGGTGGGACAAAGAAATAAATGCTTCCAGGTGGTCTGCAGGGCCGATGTTGCAAGGCAGAATGAAAAGTTTGTTATTCTGATGAGCCAACAGTTGCTTTGGGGACAGCCTGTTTTAACGATCCTGTCCCGAGCACAGTCAAACGGTCTTAAACACAGAAAGAGTTTAAGTCATTGTGCTCTGTAATTTGCACACTGCAGCTGTCCTAAGTGACCACGGCTTTGAACCTGTTAACCAGACTGGTCCACATGTAAAACTCTCTTTTCCTCTTGACGTACCAATTATAATGTGACTTCCCAGAGCTCTCTGTCTCAGCTGCAGCATGTATCGGTTTAACTACAATGACAGCTTGCCGGAAGATCTTTCTAGGACAAGCCTGATGACTATTTTGGGTCTCTGACCTTCTTTCCTAACAAAGAGCCTCTGTTAATCTCCTCTATAATTCCTGTACCAAATCTCCCCTTTCTCCTGGATAATGCATCTACTGTAAATACCATTTTTCCAAGGGTATGGTCTTTGCTTTTAAGGCACAGCTGAAGCCTGTAAGTATATGTCTTTCACTATGGTGACAGTGCTGGAGCTGGACAGTCGAGTCTGGATGGCACGAGGTGCACAGCTAATTCTACGCGTGCAAGTCTTTGAAGAGCTTCCACTTGGTATTTTACTCAGCTATTTAAAGTTCTGTATTTCAAACAAAATCTCCAAATGTGGAAGTTTGAAGTCTTGTGGTAAAGGAAGAGAGAGTTATGGTACTAATACCAGTGCACTTTTTTTGCTTGTGTTTACATTGGGATGGTGACATTATGGTCAGATTGCAACATCTTGTGGTTGAATAAAACCTTGGTTTACAGCCACTGCTTGAATCCCAACTTGTGCCAGACAGACAGGTGGATTCAGACTGTGTCTGGAAACTCCTGCAGTAGCATTTAAATGGCTGCAGCTTTTTCTCTAGTGGCCATCTAATAAAGGGACAGAACATCTGATCAAACATGTTTTCCAAGATGGAAACAGGCCTCGCTAACAGACCGTGCTGCTGTGTGCATCTCATTCATTGAGCCAAACCAGCCATTTCCAGGAAGCTGTAACCACTTTGGTTGCGGGAGTGAACCAAAAATTATGTTTTTTATCCAAAGCCATCTGTTTCTATTTTCACTAATAAATTGCTTAACAATAGGCTATAGAGATGCAGCCTTTCTTTTATTTTCATATGTCCAGTGTATTTTTAAATACCCAAAGCATCTTTAAAATGGTTTTGATGGCATAGTTCTTTGCTTTAAATACTGAGACAAGCTTTGTAGAAGTCTACAATGGGCAATGCGCAGTTTTGACTCATTCACTTCACCATTTTGAGGTCAGACAAATAGAGGTAGGCGAATATTGGCAAAATGAGAAAACTTTTGAACTGTATACAGGCCATAGCATCTTTAAACCTGTGTTTACTGTTTTATTTGCTTTAGTTTTTTTTTTTTAACCATTTTTCGGCACTTCAACAAAGTGTAAACAAACCTTTAATTTATATCAAAGTCCGTTTCTGTGAGTCTCGCCACTCAGCAGCCATCTTGGCAACACCCCCAGGTAGTTATTTTGGGTTAACAAGATTTAAATGAATGGGGAGAGAGCTATAACTTCACTTTCACAATTGTAAATCTAACATAAAAAAAAGCCATATGTAGAATTATCACTCAAATCTGATAAAAAAAAAAAAACACTTATAAAGTTTGGTAACTTTGTCCCAAAATAAGGATTAAAACACCTTTTTCCTCCACAATTTGTACTCCTGCTATGGATTCACAAGGTTTTCTTGACACAGACTTAGTTTTACAGCCCAATTGAGAGGAGGACGCGATTGGCTAAATATTTTCCAAGGTGAATGATTGGCTTCTATAGAGAAGGGGCGGGATATGCATTATACAACCTTCATCCCTGGTGTTCCATACTCCTTTCCTCTTTTAGTAAGCCTCTGTTTACATTGTGAACATGTTAGCATGTGCATGTTAGCGAAAGAATTGCCTTTGTACACACAAGCCAGATACACAATCACATTGGAATTTCCTTAAGAGTTGTTTTTGTAATAAAAGTCCAGTGGTCACTCTTCTTTTATCCATGTTTTGGTTTCTAGACCTCTAAAAGGAAGGGCCCTTTAGCTGCTGGGTCAATGGTAAATAAACTGTCTTTCTTATAACTTTGCTTGTTCCTTATTTATCAGAGCTGCTGTCTAAGTTTATTTATTTGTGTTTATTTATATTTTGACAAGTATGTAGCATAAATCAGGGCCTCACATCAAAGCATTTATGGCCTATGTTAATTTGCAGATTGCTCATTTGTATGCGTAGCAAAACAAAGAGCTAGAAAATATTGAACTGTCATGTTTGTGTAGCTTATTAAATTAGCAAGCTTATTAAGCAGCTCCCGAGTTAAATGCTAACATCTTTGTGCTAATATGCCTTTTTGGCAACATTAAAATGCAAGTAGTTAGCAGTAACAATGTAAATCATGTTCACTAACTGAGCCAGGCCTCTTAACTGTCTGATAATTGCTGATATTTTTAGTCTGCTCCAATTATTCTTCACAAACATTTTTCATTTATTTTGGGTAACAGCAGATATAATATGGGAGTGCCTCACAGAGAATATCTCATATTAATTTTTGGTTTCATTATTCTTTTACGAGGATGTCAGGCTGAACAATAAAGGCCCGGGGCCACAGAAGAAGCCTTTTTTTTAAAGGGTGAGAATGCTTTTAATAAAATATACTCCGAATGAAGAGGTTTTTCTGTGCAAGTTTCATCAACTTTAAATGGGGATTATTTTAGGCAAAAGCTGAATAATATTTAAGCTGACCTAAACTTTAGGTCATGGATAATAAGGGATTCTAATTAAAAATGCTTGTTGTCAGATATTACGTCACATCTCTAATGACAGAGGGTCATGTTCTCCTGTTGCTCTGTTGTTAAGCCGGTCTAAATTGCATACATTTACAGTTTACCTAACAGATGTGAAATAAGAGATTTAAAACCTAGAAGAGATTAGTTTCATGTTTGCTCTCTTATTTCAAAGCCCTTCACTTTCACTTTATACACACAGTGTGAAGCCCCTCTGTTTATTGCAGAGTTTGATCCCATTTACTGTATACCTCACAGACAAGTGGTTTGCTTCATTGAAATTAAGCTAATTATATTCCACGCCTGTGCACATACAGCTACTGTAAGCTATACTTTCACCCACTATTATCCCTCCTAGGTTTCGTGACTGCGAAACACCCCTTTCCAAATTAAAGGTCGGAAATGTGCCAAAACCTGACATTATAAGCTTTTATTTTTCAGGAGTAAAAAGCTGCCCATTCTCTCTAGTCTGTCAGTCTGTCCCAGTTTGACATCAGCCGCCAACTGAGAGCTTAGCATAAGCTTCAGTTTGTGCACATCAATCTTCTTCTGCAGTCTGCACAGAGAGCAGGAGAGCTGAGGTGAGCTCCTCCAGACCATTTAAGCTCTTTGCTCTGTGATGAAATGCAGCAATAAACTGTAAATGTCAGTAATCACCTGGGGTGGACTGGTATGTGCAGCCACATAGAGGTGGTGCACACACACGCACACACACAAACACACACACACACACACACACACACACACACACACACACCCACACACCCACACCCACACACACACACACCCACACACACACACACACACAAACACACACACACACTTTCAAACCTGTTTTGGAAACAGACAGCTGGGAGGTATTTTTCAGCCATTACTAACCACCACCATCACAGATGATTGATCAGTTTATTTATCACATGCCTGAAGGTCTTCATTTAAATGTAAACCATGTCTTTGTTATTTATGATTATAATGAAAAGCCATTTATTTTATTTCTATAGAAATATTTCACCTGAAATTACCTGTGTAATTGCCCAACACATAACACTCGACCAAACAAGAACAAACCTGTTGTCTTATGTATTTGGTACCATATCATTCACTGGAGTTTCATTATGTATAAAGAGAAAGATTTAAAAGAATATTTAAAGGACTTTTTGCCTCAGGATAAGAACCAAACCAAATGTATTTCACCCAGGTTTTATGAGGTTAAAGAACACATTTACTTTGGTTTACTCATACATATAATAGTGGCTGTTTCCATGGTTTTGGTGCTTCATTAAGTAACATGTTAAGCAATGTTATGTTATAGAGCCTGGAACTGGTTTTGGTGTTTGGACAATGGAAAGGGAGAGGGCTTTATTTTGGGACGCTGTGATTCACTGTGCTGTCACCACAATGTCGACTGCTCTTTGATGAACTGCTGTATCTGGAACCCACAGGGTTTGAGCACATGTTGAAAGCTGACTGAGCACATCATTCAGCAAATAATCCATCAGGGCTAGAGCTCGTGTGTCAGTGACATGGAGAACCAAACAGCGCAACAAGCTAATTTAAGTAAAATCTTTGCATTTAAAACCTTACCTGTGTAGATTAACGTACATATTATTTGCATTACTTCAAGTACGAAACTTAGACGTACTTCAGCAGAAAATTGGCTCGTCAGTTATGAACATATTGCTGTTTGTGACATATTTGATTAATAGCATTGCATTAATTTGTAAGTAGCATTGCACAGATGCAGCTGGGGAATGTGGAGCTACTAAAATACTTAATGCACTAATTAGGTAGTTTATTCTACTAGTTCTTTAACTAGGGTTTGGACTCTCTAGGACGGTTAGAAGTTGAGGCTCGGTGGTCATGAGATAATTAGAGGGACAAGAAACGAGAAAAAACTTAAAGGAAAATATGACACAAATTCATTTAATTAAAAACAAACATAATATTTGCCCGTTTCCTTTTTTAAAAGCAATATCTTTTACTCTTTGAGAATCGTTCTTTGCATTCTTGTAGATTCAAAGTAATACTCAGCCACTCTTGAAATACTCTCAAATATGGGTATTTGTTGGTGCAGGAAACCACAAAGTGTAGAGATGCCGTGCAGATTCACGTCAGCTGAGAATCTGTCTATTCTTCTGTGCTTAGTGGTAGTTTGGGTTCAAGGCTTAATGAAAGAGTTGAAGTGTACTTTGTATAAAACTCCCAGAGATGTTCGATCTGTAGAAATAGAATTGTAATTCTATGCTAAAACACAATATACCTCTAATTTGTCTGAGCTCTGATTGGGGCTTTGATTGCTATAAATACATTTATGATAGCTCATGGGACTTTTTCTGCTCTAAAATACAGATTACTTGGGATTCCTGCTGCAGTCACTTCAGCTAGGAAGGTTGAATGAGGCCTTTTGGGGTTATTATTAGCTTTCAGGCTCCTCTGGGCCCTTAACGCCTGGGTTACAGTAAGTTCAATCCAAGAGGAAGGGCGTTTTTGACTTCAGTGGTTGATATCAGGGGGTGCTGGGACACTTTTAACTCTCTGACCTATCTGTTGTGGTGAAGGGTGTGTTCATCTGTGGGGAGGATTTGGCGCTAAATATCTAATTACGCATGATCCCACGCTCCCAGCTTTCTCAGAGTACAGTAACAGTATGTCATATGCACTCTGTAATCAGTGATGTAAGACACCACATGAGGCAAGGCCTCACAGACAAAAACTCGGAAACTATTGGGGACCCTGCGGTGCAAAACACAAGTCCCTTCTGTTGTCAAGAACTTTAATTTTTTTCATGTTACACGGATGGTTCAGACCATGAAGTCATTTTTGTGGCATCATGTTTATCAGCTTGCTAAATAACCCTCCTTCAATGTCCAAAGCTGGATGCTCTGAATTTAGATGCACATAAATCTAAACCAGGTTTTCTTGTAAGTAAGGTTCATTGACATGTGTTTACTTCAGGCTGTATGAGATTAACTGTTAATGAGAGGTGGCACGATCTTATTTGTTTTCTGGCGTTTTTGCTCAATTAAAAACTGTTTGCCATATGGCTAGTAAAGTTTATTTGTATGAATGGGTGTGGAACAACGAGGCAATTACACTGCCAGATTGCAGTTACCTCCCAACTTTTAGATTGCTCAGCAGGTCTGTTTGTTTCTGTTCCCAGAAAACCCAAATGGTCCCAAGATGAAAGGTGAAAGACCTGGAAATGAGACACAAGGCCCCAGATTGAAAGGAAAACCCAGGTGGACGACCACAGCCAGGCCCTGAGCCCAGTATTTAACTCTCCACCTGAAATTTACTCATTAGAAAAGTGTAAATACATGAGGCTGCCAGAGGGACTTTTCCAGAAATGGACTCTCATTCTTCATCCAAAATTGAGTCATTAGTCCTAAACAGCACTGAACATTAAGAGAAGGCCACTTAAGCTGTTTAGGAATACTATTTATTTGTTGTTAATGGCTGAAGAGAGACATTTCTGAAGAGATTTCTGTCAGATTTCCTGCAAAGTTATTGCAAAAAGGAAGCTTTGAGAATCTCCTTAGGGACCGTGAGAAAACACGGCTTGTTTTCTTTTGTAAACCTCATAGAACACTCCTGAAGAAGTTTGACATTTAAAGAAATATGCTTTTGTTTTCTTCTTGCTAGAAGTTAGCACATTGGGCACAGAAAAGATCAGTCAGTTCAAACATCAGTTATGATATGTCAGATTATTATTTTACACTTTTTTTGTACAAACGTAACAAATGAGATTAAAAAAAGGATTGATTATTGATCTTTAGAGGTGCAGGAACAGAGCTAAGGCTAGCTGGTTTCCTCTTTTCCAGTATATATGCTATATGCTCTCAGCTAAGTTAGATGGCTGATGGGAAAGTCTTCATATATAGTATAGAGACTTGAGAATGGCATTGATCTTCTCCTATAACACTAGGCAAGTAAACAATTTGTTTACTTCTCAGTTGAACTCTATCTTTAACCTTTGAGGTGTGACAGACTGTCTCCCCGCATCATTTATTCAAACCAAAGCGCTCCAATAATTCACATAAGTCATCATAAACATAAACAAAGCTTTAAATGTCGTGGTTTGCACTTTGATTTAACTGCAGAAAGAGCAGATGCTAAATCATATAAGTTCCAATTGGCCATGGACATGCATGCACAATTCATCATGGGTGCTGATGTTTTTATGTCACTGTGGTGTGTTCTTCTCAGGTAATAATGTCACAAGGGAAGGCTAAATCAAAATATAAATACGGGGAGAGAAAATAAAACCCACCCCAATCCCCCTCCCAAAAAAAACATACAACTCTACCTTAAGGAAAAATAAACCTTTCTTCAGGCCACCCCAGATAAGTTTAGTGCAGTCTCTAAGGACTTAACCCATATTTGTAATAACATAATTTGCTTCTTAGGGAAGATAATGATCTTAAAATTATACTTTTGCAATAAAGATAACCATTCTGAAAGAGGCAATAATGTGTAAAATTCAAATATATCTTATCTTTTTCAAAACACTCTGACAAGAAAAACAGTTTTTGGCACTGAATGAGGCAAGCAGTCAAATATATTATCCCTGTAGGCATCCTGTACTCTCTATACATATGCCATACAGTGGGATGTATGTAACTAATGCTTCGATGTGGCAGGGCAGGGTCCGTGTCTGTGGTCACTGTTTCTGCCCTCTGAGTCTCCAGTTGGCCACCCCATTCATTTCTCCCATTGACATTCTGCCAAAACCCAAGGTAGCAAACCATGAAAATGAGAACCTTAGGAGCTGAAAAAGATATTTTTTGATCATCCTCTACATCTATTTATTCCCACACTTGTTCTTCTATATCTGTAGAATCAGTTTTGCTTAGGAAAGCGGGAATTAAAGTTCAATCTTTTAGGTTTTCTGCTACCTTACCATTATTGCTTCCAAATGGGTTGCAAATTAAGATTCTCCTTGTCTTTTGGAAACCGCTTAGAGACTGAAAAATACGTCATATGGGCCACGATGCAGCAATTTGTGGCTTTTACTATAAATATGAAGATGCATAGAAAGGCATTGTGTAGTCAGTTTTTATAAAACCATTTTTAGTCTTGAAGTAACCTTTGTTTCATGGCCTTTCATAAAGTTGGTGCCACCAGTGCCAAAGTGTTGACTGCACAATATAGCTTCATGTAACTTTTTACGCTATTAAACAAAAAATCAACCCTGTTTTTCTTCATTTCTGGGGATCCACACAGACTACTCCTGAATTCTTTACATTAGCTTTTTTTAAAACAAATTTCTTTCCTTCGCATCTAATGTTTTTTAAACTCAGTGTATTGAACAGCGTGTTTGAAGGTGAGAAAATACAGATGAGGGCATAAAGCACAGTCGTTAAACCAAAAAAGGACATATTTAATTTTTAAGTCTAGCTGATGTACCTTTTGTTGGTCAAAAAGTAATTTCTTCAATGCAATGAAGTCTACAGCTTGTTATTCTTTACAGTAATGTTATTTGGATTCAATAAGACTACAGGAATGTGTAAATTCCTTTTAGACTTCTTAAAAAAATTTTTTTTAAAAATCCCAAAAGGTTTACTGGGATTTGTGGCTGCCTTTTGCTGTTTAAAAGTATTGTCTGCATCATTTCGCTGATTAAGAACATGAGAAAACCCATGTATTAAACCTTGATTTTTAGCTGAGGTCTTGAACAACCCAAAGAGAAGAAATGCATCTGCAGACCTCTGAAACAAGTCGTCAGTGCAGCCTTGGTCTGCAGGACCACAAACACACCTTTAGGGTTAAATGTTATCTATAACTTAAAAGCTAAAAAACATATTTTGCATTTGTTATTTGCCTTCTTCTCAGTTCATACTAAATAAAACAAAGTAAAGCAATTACGTCCTACACACCAGACAGCCAGCTCTTTTTCTTAAATTTAGAAAAGCACAAGAAGAAAATGTTCTTGTTTTTCTCCTTGCTCTGACTCTGTGGCAGCACAGATATTTATAATAGGATACCAATGTCTGGGTACCCCACCATACTTTCCTCCACAACTGTTCCCTTTTTGCATCCAATCCACTCCCCTCATGTGTAAAATGTCCATCTGGCCAGCACCCTGCAGTGATTCAGAGTGCCTGCCTACTCATGCTCTGATTGCAAGTGCATTACAGTCACATGGACGGGAACTCAGTATATCCACTTCTTATAAACAATGTGAGAAGGATCTAAATCCAGATAAGAAGAATTAAAACATTCAATTCAAATGCACTAAACAGGCCCTCTGTGGTCTTAATTTAGGTCAGAGAAGGTGTACTTGTACTGGATATTTTTACCTTTTTTGGTTACTTATGGCTCATGGTCAGCATCAAAGATGAGAAAAACTTTTTTGAGGCACAGCATAACCACAGGTGTTTAAAACAACTTTTAATACTCCCCAAGGATGTCCGTGAGAAGGAAAAGCAGTGAATATAATCCCATCCTTGAATCCACCCAGTGGTCACTGGTCATCAGGCACAGCCCAGAGCTCAGCCAGTCACAGAGCAGCCAACATTCAGCCCATATAAACATTGAGAGGCTCCTTTAAATCTCAAAACAACTAAAACAGGAGTCGACGCTTTGTGTCCTTCTCCGTGCTGATACCCTCAGCAGTTTATCCGGGACAGCTTACAACAGCAGAAAAGAAGATTAAAATTGAATGTATAGATTATCCAAATTACAAGGAGCCGCTACGGAGGAGTGGACGTGGCAATTTTCCTGTGACCACATAAAAGAGAAAAGCTAGATTTTTAGGCAGGGTTTCCAAGGGTATGAATCAGGTTTTTTCTTGTGTGCGTGTGAGTCAGAGGTTAAATTTATGGGCTTTAAGTAAGAAATTTCAAGACAAGGCTTAAGCCCCTTTAAAAGGACTTCCACAGTATGAAACATTGCACGGACACAACATTAAGACCCTCAGCGAGAACAATGAAAAATCCTTCAAAAAAAAACTCATTAGGAGAGAAAAACTGAGGAGATCTTGGCAAGGGCATCACAGAGACATAATCCCCCTCCAACATGCTCATAATTCGCCATTTATCCACATTGCAATTAGTCACTCACCCCAGGCCAAAAGCTTACTTATGTGTCTAACTTCTGTCCTAAAATACATCAGGATAAAGAAATACTCTCAGCTATGGTTAGCCTTAATGATTAAATTACAACAAAAATAGACAAATACCCCTGGAGTGCCATTTAACTTAATGATATGTGTTTAAGTTTATTTACAAGATTTCCATACTGCACATATGAACACACTGGGGTTTGTGTGTGTATTATTTGGAGTACACATCTGTCATGTTTCCTAATGATATAGATGGGATGTTGGTAAAAATTGCCTCTGATTTAATGTTCCATAGAAAACGCAGACAAGTCTTTTTTTGGTTGCTTTTTAATATGATCATAAATGGCCTAAAAATCTGCACTTCCTCAACCTGTTTGCTTTTCATTTTTAAAACCTGTAATTGTGATTGTTTTTTTATTTAGTCATAAATATACATTGATGCACATGGCGAATAAAAACGTCCCTCACGTGCAGCTTCTTTCTGTTGACTTTCTATTTCTAGCTCTATGCAGACAAATATACACAACCAGTGGAAACCATGATGGTGGGGATGCATATATACAGTGTTTGGAGGATGGTCAAATTCCTTTGGTCATCACATTGACCACAGGTGGTTTCCATGTAAAACACCACTGTCTCATCAGCGAATATATGTCCCTGGGTGTCCTCCACAACTCACTTTATAGCTATTGCTGTCTGCACTGTCTCTAGGAAATGGTTCAGACATACTGCCGCGAAAAAATGCACTCCTTGCTCTTTTGCATTTTAAAACCAGTTATTTACACAATGTATTTTTTTTGTCTAATTAAGGAAAGTGTCTGGTCCAAGGTCAATGAATTGAACCCCTGTCCAGAGTTTGCCTTGATGACAGTGTAATCTAGAAAAATGATGGGCGAGAAACAGACACTTATCCATCTAGAAATAGATATGATTGTCAAGAGTGCAGAGATGCACATACTTATATATACATATATTGTCTGGTGCCTTTACAGTGATGAAAAGCCAGTGCAGCCAGAGTGCATCAGCTCACCAAGAGGACTACAAGCAAACTGTGGCTCTGCAAAGTCTCTCTGACAAACCTTACACTTCTGCCCCTTGTCCAGTCTGACCTTTGTTTTGGAGGCCTGCATCTGCACACAAGAAAGTAAAAGAGCAACAGGGTTCAAATAAAGAAACAAGAATACACACCATGTTCACTGGAGCGAAATAAAAATGTGAAATATGTCATTAAACTCACCCAAATGACCTTGTGCCGCATGAGCTCCGCCTGGCTCAAGGCCTTTTGCAGCCTTGCCATCCGCCTCTGGTGCAAGGTCTCTCTGACTGATCCAACAAGAAACTGTGTGACCAGCTGAACAGACCAGGGATCAGGCAGGAGCTGGATGACCTTCTCTGCTGCAAAGACCCGAGGGTTATTGTTGAGCAGATCCACAGCAGCACTGGTGAGATGCTCTGCGCTCAGGTAGATCTGGAGCAGGCTGAGCAGCAGGGCCTGCCTGAACTGCGAGTCTCGGCCCTGGGCAGCCCGGCAGCAGAAGGCCTCTGCAGCCTGAGGGTCCTGCTCCTGGTGGACAAGCAGGTGCAGTGCCTTAGAGTGTTCACCTGTCCTACTGAGGAGAATTGCTTTTTCTATGTGCAAGGTTGTTGACTTGACTCTCTCTGCAAGGGGAATAGCACCAGGTTTATAATTAAGTAATGACATAGAAGTGATTTGTATTCTTGTAAGGCCTCCACACACCATACACAGTGGAGATGTCATAGAATTTGGATTCCCATAGCTGCTGCTGCAACTTCCCCCTGGTCTTTGTTAAGTTTGTTTCCTCTTCCTCTTGCAACGTCTGAGTAACATATGCGAGGGCCAGACAGTTGTGATGACTCTCCTCCTGGGGGCAGATTACACAGATCATGTCTCAGTGCATTTATTAAAAGAGCCAGACTATTAGATTAGGTGGCTGCTGCTGTACCCACCTCACTGTTTAAATCATGGATTAAGAACTCCAGATACAAAAGCAATGCCAGTGGGTACTTCTCCAAGAAAGCAAGGACGTCCTGTGTCTCAAATCGATCTTCTGGTGAACGCCTGCTGAAAATCTGCACACCTGTCTTTTTTTTTTAAATAAAGGAAAGTTGTTAGTGGCCATTTGATTACCAAAAACTATTTTCTAAGTAATGCAATTTAGTAAATATAGTGGGTGGCATTTTGCTGTGTTTATATCAGTTACACATGGTTGTATTGTGCAACTCTGCCCTCTGCAGTTTCAGTTTAGAGCACTCAAAATAAATTTAAAAAATCACCTCCTGGTTTCTTTGCAGGGTCCAGTCTGCAAATTCCCACACAGCATCTTTGTCTTGCAGTTGGCTGAGAGTCCACACTATGTGTCCGTATACATCTGAGCAAGTAGGGTCTTTATGGACATCATCTGCAATTTTCACCCAAGTCTGAAAGAATGAAACAGTCCCAAACACACTTGTTGTATACCTGAAGTTTATTTATAAATGTTGGGATTTTTGTTAAATATTACCTTAATTGCATCAGTCATATTTCCATGGCTTTGATAGAGGGAACCTAATGCAAAAAATCTGAAAAGGGGATGAAAAAATGCAAATTAACAAAATATTGTCAGCAACACTGAAGACCAGTTCGTTATTTAACAAAACCGTTTTTGTGTTCTAAGCAAGTATAACTATAAATCACCTGTTTAACAAATATTTATCAGTTTTCACCTGTTGTGTTGTTCTAAAGCAGGAACACAGAGGTCCAGGCTGCACTCATTAGGAAATGCCACAAGCTGCTGCAGATTTTCTGTATCTTCAAGTTCAACGTACAGCCTCAGGAGGGCGCAGTCCACCTCTTTTATGCACTTCAAGCCTTGTTCCATCCCTCTGACTGCTCTGAGAAAATCTCCCAGGAAACCCAGGTAATGATGAAATGTCTTTATGTCCTCTTGCCAGAGCACCTGGAGATCCCTGCCCTTGTTTACTTGTTCATGCTGGGAATGAAAGTCCCCACTGAGACAAGCCTGCACGTCAGGGTAGAGCAAGAGGATTTCTCTAGGGTCCAGCTCACCTTTGCTGTTCAAGTGGGTAATGAGTATTGATTCGTGTTAGACTCTATTGTAGAATTCAGCAGAAAAGACCCACTATTCACAAAATACACATACTGCCGCACATTTGCCTGTGATTTATTTGGCGTGATTAGTATTTGGAGTGTCGTGAAAGAGGTTTTACTCTCACATGAATAGATCTCTGGCCTCGGAAAAACCCTGTTGGTGAAAATGAACAAATCCAGCCAGGCAAGTGATGGCCTTCTGCAGCTCCTGCCAGTGAAAAAAAAAACAACAAAAAAAACAAAAGCTCTCCTGAAACCAGGCACACATTGCATGAACATATTGGTGCTTAAAATATGTCGATGCATGAACATATTTCAAGCACCAATACATCAGATGAAATCATTGAGGCATAAGATTGTGTGACTAAATTTAAAATGCAGTGGAAGCGTAACACGCAAAATAGCACCTAACCAGTCAAATTACTTTGACTTATCATTGTGTTAATTCTGACATCCTCACCTCTAACCTGTAACCTGAGATATGGCAGAGATTACACTAAATCTCAGACACCATCTGCTGTGCTTACTTGCATCATACAATTGGAATACACCTATAAAAGCAGCTCACAACAATGCAGCCAGTCTATGCCTTGACTTCTTGATTCAATCTACTCTGCAGTGATTAAATATTAAATGCTAACACTATGATACAATGCAAGATGGGCTTATAATGCACGCATGTGGTCTACAAATCAATGATATGTTTTTAAACTATTAACAGGTGAAAGTGCAGGAAAAGGTAAGTTAATGGTGTTTGAGGGCAAAAGTATGACTATGTAAACTTAAAAACCTGATTTTTTGTTTGTTTGTTTGTTTCGTTGTTGTTGTTGTTTTTTGCTTTTTGAGATCAGTATTCCACAAAAGAAAAATTTGTGAACCCATGGGCCTGCCTCATGTCTGTGCAGTATAAAAAAAAGAGAATAAGCAAGGCTAGTAAGCTAACATGACTAGTTTATCCATACTCCTTTTTCCTCCATTATGATTTGCTATTACCTTAATAATGATATACAGCAATACTCTCAACAGGAAGATGCTGAAGCATCAAAATCAATTTCATAACCACAAGAAATGTTGAAACGAGATTAGCTGTTGGGAGAAGCCTTTCAGCAATGCTAGCTGCTATCTAAGGAAGACAATGTCTGTAGGTCTACCACTTTATTTCAGACTGTAAAATCTTAACAACTAGTCTACTGGGATGACTGTCATAAAATAATTTAACTCTGGTTAGTTTTTCTTTATCCTTTAGAATAGCTTTACTTATACTAGATGAATTTCTGCAGTCATGGTTCAGTGGGCTGTAAAACACACACTTAAGTCAGCCTGTAGTGATACTTTGGGCTTAGTACCAATTAAAGAATGCTAGCTTGTAAACATTAAGATGGTGAACATGTTTTAACATCCATATGTCACCATTGTTGCTGTGAGAAGTTTGGTATGCTGACATTAACCAGAACAGAGCTTCTTGCATGGCGATAGATTTATTCATGTTTCTGCACTTTTTACATGCTGTTTTCGTTTTAATAAACATTTCTATCCTTATAATTGTTTCATATTGTTAAGAAAAAAGCTCTTTAAAAATTCAAAGTCTCATCTCAACTCAAATTAGACCAAAATTAGGGTTAAGGCAGAACAAAGGACAGTTTGTAGGCAGGTTGTTTGTTTGTTTCCATACATGATTAAGGTAAAAGTATGAAATTAGAAAGGAGAAACTCTATAAAACCTGCGTGTATCACTTATTCATTCTCCAAAATGTTGTATCCCTTGAAAAGAAAACATCTCGAAGGCAGTGCGAAACCTCGATTTCAAAAGAGAAACATGGTGTGTGTGTGTGTCTTTAAATTGTATTTCACCTTGTATGAGTCAAGTGGGCAACGGCTTTGTACTCCATCCAGCAGCAATAAGGCTTCCTCGACCCTCTCATGCCTCATAAGTGCCTGGATTTGCTCTTCAAATGGCACCAGACGCAGGCTGTAAATGTCTCTGTCAGTGAACACTAACACGCCATCTGAAGGGAGATTTGTTTTTGGGTTTTCAGAAGCACTCAGTGTGTAGGAACAGTAGGTGCTAGAATGATTGACTGAATCAGTGCAAACTGAGACACACACAGCTACATCTTTCTAAACAAAACCACAAATTGACAAGTATTTCAGTCTGCAATCTGTCAGGATTAGCTGATGAACTGATGTCGCCTGGTTTACCTGTTGTGCAAAGCAGACCCTTTGCCCCGCTGAGACTCACAGTCTGTTTATGCTGTTGATCTATCATGCTGTAGACAGACAGCACTTGGGGCTGCAGGGTTAGTATGTAAGGGAAACACACACCGGCTGCCAGCACCTCCTTAGGCCACTGCAGGGGAGCGCGCTGGCATATCCCCGTCTTCATCACAAACATGCCTGAGGGATGAGGATGGAGACATTTTATTTATGAAAAACAAATATCCCCCAGGCTAGATGGATGAGAATGATTAACTGTTGGGCTGCTTTGGAGAAAAAGCATATAAAGACATATGGAGATTTCTGAGCTTGACAGCCTCCAGAACAAGATGTATCATAAACATTTTAGCAGCTCTTACCTAAAGATTCAGGCCCGTTCAGCAAGAATTCCCCTTCTCCCACTGACGTAACAATGACACCCAGCCTGCTGTTATTGTGAGGAAAAAGTTCCTCACTACTCCCAGTCTGAATATCACAGAGGAGATACTTGTCGCTGGTGGCCAAACACAAACTGAAGCCATCGACAGCCAAGGCTACAGGTTCCTGGAGCAGAGAGACTTCCTTGGCAACCTCCCACCTGTCCACTCCCACCGTGTGTATCCGGATCACCTTTCTGCGGCTGGAGGAAGTCACCATCTGCACGAACGCTGCCTCTGCCTCCAGCAATGAATTGCACACCTCAAACAAAGACACATGCTGGATCTTCTTCAGAGCTGGAACAGGCTCCAAGGAGAACATGTTGAGGGCAGTAATGCTCCGGTCCCACAGGACCAGCAGATGGTTGAAAAGTGGGACTGCCCTCAGTTGAGCTACTTGGTTGCTTGAGCCTAGTTTTCTTGCCCTACCTTCTCTAGTTTTGCTCTGGCCAGGACTCAGGTCTCCATTTGTGCTGCTGGGAAGGATAAGATGCTGGACTGTTGCATCTTTGGTCCCTATATACACATTTCGGTCAAAGCACTCAAGGCAGTGGATGCTAGATTTGTCCTTTTCTTTTGAGGCTGCTTGCTTTTCATAGACATGTGTTTGTATAAATGCTCTAAAAGCCATAACAGAAGTTTAAGGATGTTTAATCTGTAGCATAAAATAAAATAAGCATCTGCTTAAGTCAAAGCTCTAGATTTTCTGCAAAATATGTAAAATAAGACGTCCCTACCTCTCTGCTGTGCTCCCTTCCTCTCTAATTGCCCCACAAGTTTATGAAGTGTAAAGTAGCTTCACTGCTTCATGTGACTATATCCTGACAGGAAATCTATGTCAGCATTTTACGCCTGCCATGTGAGGGCTCTTGCACAACTCATCCAGCAGCAGTACTCTCCCAAGAAAACAGACTTTTATAAGGATCAAAACAATAGGTATGGTGAAGAAGACTGATATTTTGAGATAGCCACATATACGGTCACTTGTATTCTTGGCTTGTGCATGAACCAAATCGGAGGTTTTGGTCAGTGGATAATGAACAAGTAGGAGAGAAAGTGATCTACTGATCAAACCATATATGGTCGCTCTGTTTGTTTATAACGTAAATGTGCTGGGTGCGTCAGGGTCAAGAGGCAACAGAGACACACTCAATTTTTTTTTCTTTTTTTTTACGACAATGATTGTGTAAAGGGTGACTGAGAGGGGAAAGTATGGTATGGTCATAAAAAAGATCTGGATTTCAAACCTACCAATCAAAGTTATATTTGTCACACTGATATGCAAACTCCTCTGGATGGGATCACTGGAGCATTTCGCCATATTATGATGAGCAACAGCAAGTAGACGAAAATGTCCATTTCAGCATGGTATACTTAGAAAGGTCTTTTTTGGAATAATCTGAAGCATATGAAGTATTTCACATGAGAAGCATAAATTGTGCATTTCACTGTTTCCTCAGTATGAATTTTTTTTTTTATTTAGGCAATCAAAACAACAGTATACTGAGCATAGAAGAGAAATGTATTGTATGTTTAAAGAAAGCCAGACCTACGTCAAAGAGAAATATGATTTGAAGCTGCAACTCATAAGCACTTACATTGTCATTTACACAACTCATCATTATCTTTATTAATTGATGGACATTTTTTTACCCATAAATTGATAAAAAATTGTGAAAAGTAAAATTTGAACAACAGTCAAAATTGCAAGATCTTAAATTGGATGCCATAAAGGGCAAAAATATAATGTACAATCGAAACTTCCCCTGAAGCTGGAAAACAGCAAAGATATATATATATTTTGCTTAAAAAAATGACTATAACAAGGAATTGATAATCAAAATATAATTAATTTCTGTCAGTTCATTAATCTATAAAGTGACTGTCAGCTCTGATATGTTTGCACGATCATTTTTTGTTGCCAAAAATGAAAGTATGTGTGCAAAAGAACATAAATATTTGTTTAAAGAAACAAGAGCATGATTTAACAATAGAACCACAGCATCCTCTATGTTTATCTTTTTTTTTGTTAGTGTGTGTGTGTGGGCAATGTGAGAAAAAATAAGAGTCATTTATAACACCAAAAATAAAAAGCTTTTGACATTAAGCATGTGTATATGTAGGAGGCATGCTAAGAAGAAATATTCATGGATGCACAATTCGAGCTCTTGTTGTAACAGTGACCCTTTCATGGAAAGGTCACTTCTCCCTGCCACAGTCAGTGCACAAGATGTTGTCACGCTGGGTGAGGAAGCCGCGTCCCACCAGCGACACGGAGCACTGCATGCAAGTGAAGCACTCGCTATGCCACTGGCGCTCCTCAAAAGAGATGTACTTGGCCCCTGCCAGACCTGCACACATCCAAACAAAGATCCACATATTTACATATTTTAGATTAATGCACCTTCAGCATGTTTATCCGACAGTTCCCACACACAAATGCAAATAAAAGCACTAAACATGAGCTGGAGAACCGCATGAAGGATGTCAAAATGAATGAAAACACGAGCACGGCCAGTGACTCACTGGTGATGGGCTTGGTGCATCCCACACACTTCTTTGCATACAGGTCGCTGAAGCATTCAAGGCAGTAAGGGTAGTTTTCCCTGGAGGTAAAGCGCTGACCCGACAGCTGCTTTCTGCAGCCGATGCATAGGAAACACTCGCGGTGCCAGGGCTTGTCCTGGTAGGTCACTCCACCTGTCGTGATTGCCTAGAGGTAACACGAATCCAGACAACACAAGAGGGGGAAAAAAAACACGCAGTGACATTTCTGTTTTACTATGCAGCCACAGTGTGAGACACATTAAAGCAGCAGAGTTAGAGGGGATTTACTGTACTGCAGCAGTCAATACATATAAAACAGTAGGCTGTAACCTTACCTTCTTACAAGCACAGCACTGGTAGGCAAACTGCTTCTCGAAGCAGGGCACACAGAAGTAGCCGTTGTCTTTTGGGATGAAGGACTTGTTTCCTATTGGCTGCTGGCAGCGGTGGCACAGGAAGCAGGTCTCATGCCAGCTGTTCCCCTTGTATTCCATTTTGCGGGAACCTGGCGCAAGGGACGAGAGCAGCTTAGTCAGCATATGGTACCTCTACGACAGAAACACACTGCAGCTCAAAATAGTCCTGCTTTATCCGTAGGGAGAAGACGATGCAATCTTAACAATCTTAAAAAGAATTTTGGGACAGGAAGAAATTGCAGTGATAAAAAACAGGATGGCTAAATGGACCCTGCGGTGAGATCATTTTTCAGCTACTGTTACCAAGGTCAAACTGAGAGTAGCAACAACAATCAGTGATATCTAAGATATCTCAGAGTTTCGACTATTCAGTCATGTCAGATCAAGAATAGTAAAACATTTCTGTAATCGTACTGTTTCGAAAAATTTGGTTTAAAAACTCTGAAACTGATTAAAACAAGATAAAAATTGTTCTCACTCCAAACTTGTCACATACAGCAATATGTTCATTACTTTTTAGTGTCAGTTTGCAGGCAGAGATTTCAAGTACCTACAATGTAAACCCATCTGAATCAGTTTTGGGCCTCATAGCATGGCTCCATCTGATGAAGTACAAAGAGTGAAAACATCCAAAGAGGTCAGGGTTCAGTGGTGGATTATTAGCAAGACTTTCAGCCAGGAGACCAGGAGGTGCCAGTGAAAGCTAAGTCAACAATCTTGTCCTAAACCAACCAAGAAGCTTTTTTTAGCCTAAGTCGGGAGCAAGTAGTTATAGTACCTAGACTGAATCATCTGCAAGTGTTTAACAGTGTTAAATACACACTAAAAACTGTGGCCATTTCACAACTTCAAACATATAGAAAGGCTTGGTGGTGGGAAAGCTGTGTGTGTCACATAAAGATGCTAAATGGGTACACAGTGCTTTAAAGGTGACGTCAAGGGGGTTCTGACCAAACATCGGTTTGTTGTGACGTGTTAGTTAATGCACTTTACAAAAGCCATAGGTGAAATTTGTCATTTTCATGCAGAGATTAGATACCTGCTTCCTCTTGTTTCTCTGTGTTGAGCTAAGTTTAACGAATTACTGCTAGCTGTCGCATCATATTCTCTGCAAGTACAGAAATAGGCATATTTCCCAAAATTTTAAAATATTTCTTCAACATGAGAAATTATAGACAAACACTTGAATTAAGCAAACCCAATCAAGGAAATGAAGTTTAGGCAGTCATAAGCTGCCAACTGGTTTTCTTTACCTGATCTTGAGTTTGTTTAGTTTTATATTTTCTAAGCAGTTTAAGGAAATGTGGTTTTCATTGTCTCAGGAGATCATATTCAAAGTTAATTCATCATCAAAGTTCATCATCATTGTCCCTATACCAACTTACCTGGCATGACTGTTTTCTTGCAAGCATTGCACTTGGAGGAATAGTCATTTGCATAGCATTCAGTGCAGAGCAACGAATCATCCTTGGCAGAAAAGGCCTTTTCCACCAGAGAGCGGCTGCACTTTGCACATTTGAAACACTGCTCATGCCAGTGGCGGTCCTTGTAAGACAAGTCCTGTAGATATTTGACACATTATTTATTGCGCATTATTTATTGCATGTTCTGTAATGTAAAATATTACTTGCTACATGCTTGGATAGAGACATTAAGAATTACACACGGACATCAAAGCCATTACTCTGAGGCTAACACTGGTGCTTCCTTACCTTGCTGTTACAGCCAATTGGTATAGAGCATTCCTCGCAGCAGTTAGTGAACAAGTTCTCATAGCACTTAGTGCAGTACTGCGTGTCCTCTTTCATTATGTACTTCTTCCCCAGCAGGGAATCTTTGCAGTAATGGCAGTCAAAACGCTCGCTGGTGGACATTGTTTTTTTGCTCTTCTTAGCTGCAGGTCAAAGAGAGTGGGAGGAAAAAAATTGGACAATAAAGAGGAATATGACAGATGGAAAATGCCCTGTAATAATCCAAGCAATTTCTTGCCCCTCTCATCAAGAAGAAGCCAAGCAATTTTTTCCCCTTCTCTCAAAAGAATCTGAAAAAACCTCAGTGTTGCATTAAGGAAGTCTGTACCTCTGTTGAGGGCGAGGATGAGGCTGAAGCTGGGGGCTGCAGAGAGTGATTGTGGTCCAGGCCCAGGATGGGGCAGGGATGAAAAGGGGTAAGGCAGGATTAGGGGTAACCACTGGGGGGGATCTTCTATAAATACAGGCCCTCTTATTAGTGATAATCTCTGGGGAGAACGAACTTACTCCACTGCATCATTCTGCACCTTTTAAGGGCGCTGATGGTGCAGAGATTGCTAAGCCTTTGAACTAATTTAATCATTGTTGCTTTACTCCAGAAATGCATAAAAGCAATAAAAAAATGCAATTTAGGACTATTAGGTGGATTTATGCTTGGAAGTGTGACATCCAACTGTGCAACTACTGTCAGTGCCAAAATGCTTGGTCAGTTTCACATAAATACACTTATGAAAAAGATTAGATTTGATCCTAAAAATGCAAAATATTAGTCTTGGTATTAGATTTTCGTACACAGCAGTGGCAGTCGGCTATTTGGATGCAGTGATGTGTCTGGACACACTTGTGGCCTTTTGTCACTGCCTGATACACACACAAGCAGTTGCAGATGGCTTACGAGAGGTAGGCGCCAGCAGCTTTGTGGATGCCAGGTACTGAACTATAATGCCAGGACCTCTCAGTAGCAATTGAGAAGGCTTTGGCAGCACTTCAGAAGGGGGAAGCTGCGGGTCTGTGAATGTTCAATCCATCCATGGCAAAATAGAGGAGGAGGAGTGGAAATGACAGTTTGATGGTGACCATCTTGCTGTTACTGATACTCTTGTAACCCTTTTTAAAAATACATTTAGAGTATGTTTCTGTGGAATAATAGATAATTAGCATTACACACTAGAAATAAGTGGATTTAAATCTGACCAGGTTTGGATCAGTATTTTTACATTATTATTTGTTTATTTACACATATTAACATTTGGTTATTTTGAACTGCTGCTAGTGATGTTTTAAACATTTCTCTTCGTTTATTTGTTTCGCACATGCTGTTTGACATAAATAGCTCAAGTTTTAAACTCAAATGTATTGCTAATCACACAAAATTATGTGCATGACTCCCAAAACTACAAAAGACATGCATCTTATTTAAGAACTGAAATAGATTTTAACAGTTTGCAATCATACCATATTTGAGCTGAGGAAAATAACAGTACTATTTGAAAAAGAACATTCGGTCTACACCTACACACACACTTTGTTAAAGCAACTTGATTCAGTTTTGATTCAATGATTTTTAATGTATAATGTTTCACCTGCTCCCCATGAATTATAGAATTTAAACCCTCTGATCTGTCTGCACATATGATTGGTCCAGTCATATCTACCGAGTGAATGTGCAGCTGTAGGTGTCTGAAACAGTACAAATCCTCCTTTTTTGGTCGGTTAAAAAAATCTCAGTTCATATCTGAATGACAGTCGACTAATTACATAAGAATCTTGGAACATGTGCTCATATCAATTTTCCAAAAAGAATCAGGGGGTGGACATCATCATAAAAATAGCCTGAGAAGACTACCAGCCCAGCCCACAGGCCTAATCCCTCATATACACACACAGGAAGGTCAGAGATAGGGATGAGGCTGAGAGGAATGCAACTCTCTCTACATTAAGTCCCCTCCATCTTTTTTTCTCTTCAGTACCACCCTATGGAAAGAAGTACATCTAGAATTACACTCCTGTGAATAAAAAAGATGTAATGCACTGCGGGATCAGCAGATGATGTTGGAACATGTCTGTGGTGTACGTAGGTGGTGCCTACAAACCTCTGAGGAGTAATGTAAGACTTCGACCTACAAGCTGCACGTTATGTAAGGCTTTCAGCGCAAAATACCCATATTGTATCAGGAATACAGGTGTCGGGAAATGTCTCTGATTTGAAGTCGTGCCATCCATCAGGTTCTACTTATTTCTAAGTAGGTGAATCGGACGGATTACACAGAGTCATCTGCTGCTTTGGATTAAATTACCACTGTCGTATCCTTGTTCCCTGCTGGTGTCCAGATCACAAAGCCATGCATCCAACCTTTAAAAAAACACACACAGGACCAACTGTAGGACGAGTATAGACATTGCCTTTCAAAAGCTTCTAATCTTTGTTGCATTGGTGGCTGCTGCACAGTATGTCTGTCATCATGTGACATCAAGCCAGGGTGGAGGTGACCTATATTTGCCAGGATACAAAAACTCTCATCTCTTTTAGTGTAATAACATAAAATGAAGTAGATTGCTTATCAACAGACTTTTTCACTGGATATTAAAGAGGAGATTATCATATATTGTACCTATACTGTTAACGTTCACTCATGCATGCCTGTTTGTAATTTTTTTTAGAACTGCACTGATTCGTATCTGATAACAGGTGCCGGTCTTTGTCTCTTGGATTATTAACTTCTACACCAGACGGTGCCAGCTCTGCGGAGCAAAAAGCTTGCTGATCTTGCGTATTCCTTTTTGCCTGCTTAATCCTCTGAAGTCAACTAGAGAGCAGCTGCCAACAGATTTCGTATGCAGCCTGTCTAGCCCTGTTAAATAGGCCTTTATTTGACCCGGACTCAGGTGTCCTCTTATCTTAATGTATTCAGTCTTTACAATAAGGTGTCAGTGGCTGCCCCCCCCCTCCTCCCTCTTAATCAAATGATCTCAGAGAAGAAGAGAAGCATTTACTTTGGTGGCTCCTTTGAGGTGGTGACTTGTTGTGGACTGAGACGGATCAACACGACACAGTCGCATCTCTCTGAAGCACAAAAGCTTCGCTACATCAGGGTTGACAGCTGGTTGGCATGGTGATGACAGCATAAGTGGGATCCATTAGGTTGAGATGAGGGGCAGCTCTAGTAGTTAATGAGAGGACTCACACAAACCAGGCCCTTTGAGCAGGGCCCTGCACTCTCCTGCGATGTGGAGAGCTTGCTTTCAACGCAGCATTTTCAACTGAACAGGATAGCCACATAGGGGGTTGCCCGGGGGGTGATGAGATACAATCTACTAAGTCTACTATCTTACAAAACCTTACACCCCTTCAGGGAGGCCCTGTGAGCACCGGGGTAATGCCTTCACTGACTCTGCCCCCTCCCCTACCACGTTCTCACCAAAATGAGTCATGGTACGAGTGGGTGACAAGACTTGTCGCAGAGCCAGACATATGATCTTCACTGCTAAAGAGGAGAGAAAATGTCTACCCCTAGGAATGCACAACCCATTAAAATGTTCTCCTCTTTAATCCCTCTCCTCCTCCCAGCCCACAGAGTTTGTGGTATTTGGACTAAGTGTGTAGACGAAGCTGCTGATTACCTTTGGGTGCCAGCGGCAGCAAGTCAGAGCACAAAACATTCTTCAATATATCACCTTAATTAGAAATTTATACCTAGAATTTTGCTCAATTATTCACAGTCCTTGAAACAGAGAAAGTATTTGAAAGTAATAAAAAGCCTACATACCTGCTACAGAGAAAATCTCAGTATTTAGACCACTTCAGAAAAGAAGAAATCCTTTTTGGCATTTGATTATAATGACAATGATATTCTCATTGCCTTGTGCAGTAACACTTGCTTTTACAGAAAAAGTGAAGCACAAATAAACATTTCAGATTGCTGGATGGATCCAAAAAGCCTGGTCCAGGGGCAATCATTAGTATGGCAAGAGATCGAACTACTTTGACTAATTTGTTTACTAGGACTCAAAACATTGTACTTAAATGACCAGGAAGGTAAATAGTAAAATTTTTGCTGGCATTATTCCAGCACTTATTTACATTTCAAATTCGCAGCAATTGATATTTTGGTCCCTTGGTTGCAGGGGAAACAAGCTGCAAGCACAACACTGATAAATATCCTTTCAAGCTAATGGCATAGCTGTAAGCAACCAGTTTTTTTCTTATCTCATATTATAGATTCCTTGGTATGGAGAATCAATGGCATTAATTTTGAGTTGTCCTGTCCACCTGATGAGTTCAATATTCATTCGTCTCTTAGCTCTGTTGTGGCCTCCATCAACTCCTGTGGGGAATATCGGGCTGTTTTGCTGCAAAATCCTGCTTTGTATCAACCAGCTACTTGCTTACTTTTTCTGACTACAGTTTGAAGATGAGCAGATAGTCTTCGGTAGGTTCTCAGAATGTTTTTTTACTGAAAATGACACAATGATTGCAGCTTAACTGAACCAAATCATTAAAAAAAATACCTTAAGAGTACGATGAAAGATGAAGCTATAGGGCGCTATGGGAAACCACAGACTCAGGTAATAATTTTCAGTGTTTATTACATTCAGAAATACCTTTCACATACCATACTTTACAATACCTTTTATTATTTTGCTGCGGTGGTGCAACAATGACACAGTAATGAGCAAAGCCAAACCTCTCTGTGTAAAAGAAAATTAAGTGAAAAGGTCAAGTGACATGACTAAATGAGTAAAACTTACTCAAGCTCGTTTGTGAACATTTTTGCTTGAAACAATCAGACAGATTTTTATCTGCAATGGTGGCTTTCAACAATGAAATAAAGAAATCCCATTATCCTGCGTTTCCTTAAGATGCCATTACACTAAGTTTTTTGTGTTCATGATAAAAGGCCCCTAGCTGCTGAATAGACATATTGTGCCTCACAGGCCTAGATGCAGTAGATTTATAGTGTATTTTTCTTATGTTTTGTATTTTCATTGCTGAGGACAATGTCCTCTTCTGGGACACTGTCTTGAGTTATGAAAACTAAAGGGAAAATCCCCTCTACCACCTGAACTTTCACACTAATTCCCAGCTGACATTGTTGGATTATTTGCCTCACTAATCTTCACAACAGACACATTTATTACACACTTGCACTGTTGAGCAAAGGCAGTTGACAAAGACGTGTCATCTCTGAGTGGTGGAGGTGCCAATGCAAATACCAGAGAGCTAGCGAGGATATGGGGTAACTAACAACAACCAGAGGATTGAGGCGTAACCACCACAACAAATGCTCCTCGCGCTCATCAATCACTTATCAAGGCTTTGGATAGCTATTTATACTTTCCCCTGCATTACATGGCACAAGAGAACAGTGTGGGTATCATCTCTGGAAATTACATTTGATATACAGTAAATGTAGAAACACTATATTAGGTAGCATCTTGTAAAATGTGTCACGAGAGGCTCAACCTGACCAGCTTAAAGAACTCAGTCTTTGCCATATCTGCAAAATGATTCAAGTACATCAATTTAAAGGAGTGGTTTGAAATTTTGAGAAATGCCCTCAAAGATGAGAAGATTGATATCACTTCCAAATCTGCAAGGTAATTATAAGGCTAAAGTCGGCAGTTGGTTAGCTAGCTAGCATAAAGAGTGGATTGAAGGAAAATAGCAAGCTTGGCTCTGGCTAAAGGTAACAAAATCCACATAGCCTACTGGTTCCTTAAAAGCTTACTGAACTAGTTATTTATCATTTGTTTAGCCCACTGCATAGATATTTTAAAAACTTTTTTGGATGGCTTAACAGCAAGATATATGCTAGCTGTGTCCTCTTCTGCTTAGCTATGCTAATGTTTAGCTAGCTTCTGGTCTTTGCTAGGCTACATTTTTCGGCTGCTGTACAAAAGGGAGGTATCAATCCTCTCCAACTATTTATTTAAGGACAGCAGGCAACAAATGAATCTGTTCTTTTTTGTTTGTTTCTTGTGGAAAAATGTCAGCATAGGATTATTTCATAGTTTGACTCGAAATAAATCATCAGCTGTTTCTTAACAAAAAGTGCTGTATGCTCCACTCATGTTTGCTCATTTGTCCATATCTTTATTTTCTTTGACACTATAAGACATCTACAGTTAAAACACAACATTTGGCAAAATACAATGATTTGGCAAAAAACTTGTACTGATTGACTCACTGATTACTTCAGTGAACTGGCAGAAAATGAGCATTTCTGGAGAAATCTCGATGTTCACCCACACACAAAGATTTCATGTCTCTTGGTTTGCAGTGTTTTTAAGGACTTCAGTTAAGTCAGTGCCAGGTCAGACAGTATTCAGAGACATCCTGATTCACTCTCAGGAGCCGTGACACAACCACAGACTCTGACAGGGGACAGAGAAGCCACAGCTCCTTGTGGTTGTTTTTGTGCAAAAAAGAGAGAAAAGAAGAAGAAGATTTAAAAAAAAAAGAGACAGACAACGACAGAACACAAATAGTTTGATCCTTAAAGTCACCAACCACATTGGACAAGAAACCTTTGTTTTCATAGATGAGATGGGACTGTACAATGTGAAACCATGAGTGGCAGTTTCATAGTTAATCTGTGGAACAGCCGAGGTCTTGGATGACAGTTTCTGAACTCACAATAGCTCCATCTAAGACAGGCACCAGCACAGTGAGTAACACGACTCCACATAAATAAAAGTGCTATGTCTCTGCTGCATTTGGGCATGACTTTTTCAATTAGGTCATGCCAACAATAATATTACCATCTAATTAAAAAAAAAAAATCATCCAGTGTAAATTCGCCTACTCTAATGACAACATCATCCTCCCAACACTAAAGCCATTGTCTCTGATGTAATCCTTTTCAAGTGTCGTTCTCCTTTCGCCTTTATTCACAGCCTTTTGAAGCACCAACGTTACTTGCAAAGACGCAGCGAAAATCACATTCACCGCCTGACAACACTTGCATGTCATAAAGACATTTGAACATTAAAAATATGTACAAGACATTGTTTCTTTTTCCCATGAAAACACCGTTGGAGCTCCTTCAGTCCAACAAACATACAGGAATGATCTGTGTTAGTGGCTTGGTTTGGTTTAGACAATGATTCAGTTCACTACAAGGTTTATTTACAGATTTCACTATGGCATTTGGAACCATATTTCATAAGAAAATAACTGAATTCATCCTCATTTACATCAATGGTCCCTTAGACAGTGAAGAGATATCAAAATGAAACTTGAACCTGAAAAATGTTGGTGTAATTTGACCTAGAAGACAGCGGCTTATCTTGCATAAAATGTTGACATGTTTTTGCACAGTACGTTCTGTAAAAACTTAACTATCATGTCAATAGCTGCTGATTGCTGTTGAGATGCATTGTTCATGGATTAGCTGTTCTGACAATATTTAAAAATGATGTGATATGTACAGATGCAGAACTGTCCTTTTGTATTGTGATTGTGAGTGGTGTATATTGGCTGGTGAGCCACACAACTGTAAACAGGTATAAACAAAAATATCCAGGAAAATATTTTTCACATGCAACCTCTAACTCCACCAAACAACACTGCAGTGTGATGACTCAAAGACAGAAATATCTGTGGTACCTGTTAAAAACAGAACTCAGCTGATCTGATTTCATCCAACACCCACTTCATCCACATGGTAACATCTGCTTGAAATAGTTGAAAATATCAGTGTAAATATTTTAGGTCAAACTGAGGGATGACAGTTCAGTACACTCAGCAATACAGCTTTATCAAAGGATTCAGTAGTAAGTTCATTTTGTGCTCTTTCCCGTCACTGTTTTTGAGTTAAAACTGACAGACTTTTGTAGTTCAAATCAGTATGACACATAATGAGGTGCATAAGACTTACACATTGCAGTATAATGGCTCTGTACTGTCACCATCATTATGGGGTTCCAACTACACTGTGACATATCGCATGTGACAATGAACGATTCAAAACATGATTAAAATAGTAACCTTCATTTCACAGAGCAGAGTCACATCTGCTGTCAGAGACTAGCGGGTAATGATCACCGCATGCTATCTACAACCACATAATAGGATGATCTTCTTTCTTACTGTACATTATGTAAAGATAGGTTGGTTTAGCAGTGCAAATGCAAATGCAAAAAAAAAAAATTATGGGTTAAAAAAATGACAGCTACGTTATTCCAAAAATACACAAATATGTACATGACACAATTGAACTACTTTCACATTTGAGTTCAGTAAACACTGCATAGGTGACCGCATCACTAGCACAGATGAGATTGTGTTTTAGCATATAATGCCTCACTTGAATAAATATTACATAAATATTTTCACTTTTTAAGTCAGTCTTCTTCTGCAGCCAATACTATTCATTTGCCCACTGCGTGCCACTTCTTGAAAAGGTGATATTTAAAGGAAAAAACAACAACTTTGCATCATGGATGTTGTCTGTTATACAAACACATCCATACAATCAAGCATTTGTACTAAAAATAAAACAAAACATAAAAAATAGCAGCAAAATGGGGGCATATTAAGCAAACCAGGGGTTGTAATCTCGATAAAAAAAAGTAGTGCATTTGTAATTGATAAAAAATAAATAAACAAAAAACACAAAAGGCAAAGTAAGGCTTAGCAAAATTGGCTTGCAAATAAAAAAAAAATCAAAAAACAAAATACAAGATGGACGTCTCACTGTGCCACTGAACCAATAGAAAAACGTCATTCTGGAGCTCGGGAGTGAACAGTAATGAACCTTCATGTTAACCGAAGGACAAAAATCTTAAAGCACTGCCTTCAACAACAGAACAAGCATTGCAAAGCCCTTCAGAGCACTATCCCCCCCAATACCACTTGTCAAGGTTATTGAATGCCTTGTACTCCTTGTGCCTACGCAGGTAATCACAAGCCAAGCATGTGTGCTCTGCCCAGAAGTAGGCCTTCTTTACTTTAAAGTGCCGTCGCCACTCAAAGTACCTGAGGTACATTTCCTCGTTCTTGTCCAGGAGCAGCAGGTAATCGGCAAGCTCCTTGGGCGAGGTGAAGTCATCCACATGGATGAAGGCGTCTCCCTGGATAAAGTTCTCGTAGTTCTGCCTGGGAGGGCCGAGAACCACTGGCACTGTCCCCACAGAGAGCGGGTTGTACAGTTTTTCAGTAATGTAGTCCTTGTGGATAGAGTTCTCAAAAGCCAGGTAGAACTTACAGCTGGCGATGGTGGGGAAGTAGTCTTGGTCAGAGATGTACTCCCCGAAGGCTTGTCCATACGCGTGAACCTCAATGTGTTTGTACAGCTCATTGTAGTACTTCACCCGCACGTGGTCCTGGTTCCAGTTGCTCACAATCCAGCAGATCAGCTTGTTTTTGCTGGGTGGGACGAAGTCCTCCTCGCCCTCCGCTGCTACGATGGACCCATAAGGCACTTCAATGTCAGCATCCTGACGATAATTCAGAGTCAAATTGAACAGGTTCTCGATCCCAGGGAGCTGGGAGGAGTGCGATGGCGACTCCAGGTTCATCCATATCCACTTCTGGAAGGATGGTCGCTGGAGAGGCGGCAGGTTGGACAGGTCAGTGCAGATGTCTCGATGATGGATGACGACCCCATCTGACTTGTTGAAGAGGTTCCTGTCGGCTGTGATGAAACAACCCTCGATGTTGAAGAGAGAGTTGCAAACGCTCAGGTCGTAAGTTTGTCCAAAGGGCCAGAGCCAGATCAGCACGGTGGTCACGTTTTTATCACTCTTGGTGGAGAAGAGGTTCTTGACCCGGTCTGTGGATACTGTTGACTCTACAGGACCCGACAACCAGCTTGTGGATGGTTTAAAATACATCAAAAACAGAGTCACAAAGCATCCCAGTATGAATGTGCCAAGCAGAAGGGGTCGTAGGATTCTGTGAAAAGGTGCAGATGGCATACTCCGTCCTGAAAAGGCACACCAAAGAAAAAAGAGCCAGAACAGATTCATGATCAACAGCATACGGCATCCAGACTAATAATCTAATTGTATAAAAGTGTTTCACATTGCCACCATGTGTTTATAATGTCTGTTTTACTGGATCATTGACTCTGAACATCATTTGTGCCTCAATCAAATATAGTTGGCTTGTAAGCATCTGCATGTGAACACAGTGTTCCTATTCTTGCCTTAATCTATGAGTATACAGCACACAAAGCCATACAAAAGGCATCCAACATTCAAGGATTAAGAAGTGTGCGCCTCCTCATGAATATTATAATACGAACCTTGTGGATTTGACTGAGTGCTGAAATCCAAGCAACAGTAGAGGTTGTGAGAACTGGAGGGAGTAGTTCCTACATCTGGTCGACGTTGGGATCAATCTTCTTCTTCGTGATTCAGTGCTCATATATGCACACACAAAAACAAAATTGCAGCTCACTGCTAAAGATGCTTCTTAGCTCTTACGCTGAATAACAATGATCCTTTAAGATCTAATGAGGTGTGTTTGATCTTGAATGTACAGGTCCTCTTAATGATGCCTCCTTTACGTGAGCAGAGAGAGAGAATCAGAGAGAATCAATTAGAGCTTGAGGAGGGAAGGTAACCAAGCATCACCACAGAAACAGCAGGCAGTATCATGTCTCTAGGTTATGTGCAATCAACATGCAGAGAAAAGGCCTCATCTCCATAAAACAAAAAAATTTGAAATTGGCTGGATAATGAAATGAAAACACTAAGGTTACTGCAAAATTGAAAGTTAATCGTTGATGTTATTTTAAATTTTCTAGTTAAGCATGGATGTAAGCTTTCAGATGTTATTTGTTTTTATACTATGGATTGTAAGAGAATGCTGCCATCTTAAGGCTGAGGAGAGTAGAGAGGCCCCCTGACTCTCCAGCTCTCTGGGGTTCAACACACCTGCATGGTGCATAGAGAGGCCATACAAGCACACTGAGACTCGAAGTGCAGACACAGACCTTGACAGGTGTCTTGCTTTTTCTATTCCAAACGCCACTGACGCAGATTTCAATCAATAAGATAAATCTCAACACTGATTTTTCCTCACATCATCTGTGGAGTATGACATATGGGGAGTAATATTCGCCTTATGTATGAAAGCGCCTCTTAACTCTCCCATCTGTGACTTAGGTACGCAGATCTGCACAGAAAGGCCACATAAACTGGGGCCAGATGAGTGCAACACCTTTTAAAGGCTTACGGTATCAATACATTTTCATGTAGACAAATCCTCTTACACAGCTGAAACATGTTTTCTGTCAGCAGCAACGGTAAGCTCTTTGCTTTACAAGCAGATGCAGTCCGTACATAAATTGATGCACTGATGTCCAATATAGAAAACACTGTATAGATGTACAAAGGCTTAAGTGCATAGCGGTGCAGAGATCAAAATCAAGCCTATTAAATATGCAGTGTGTGGTAAAGTTATAGTGTCTCCATGGTGATGGAGCTGAGGTCACAGTATTTAACATGAAAGGGTAATATGGCTCACAGCTGATAGGCTGTGCTCCTCTCTCTTCTCTCCATCTCTGTACCAAGGAAATGAGACCTGAGTGAGACGTGCAGCTCAAACATTTATTCACATTTTTAAACCATTGCCGGGGTTTTTTTGGCAAATGTATTGTGATGTATTTGGGACACAGAAAGAGCACCACACGGGTGAGTAGTCTGCAGCGGGGCTACGTTTGAAAATGACTGGAGAGAGGCAGGAAAAACACAACCACTGATTTTGGTGGCATCAGTCACAGAGATGCATCAAATCCCTGGTGTAGTTTCAGTAGCCTGACAGGTATTAGATAAAAAGGGTAGAGCTCATGTCCTGCAAAATGACTTTTTTCTCCCCTATTTTTTTGATTTCTGTTGCATCAGGAAAACCACTGCACTGATTGTAAAAGGACACTCCATCCCAGGTGAGAATCAATTTCCAGCCACCGAGCACTGAAGGTCATTTTAAAAGCGTGATGCTATAGTCGAGCCACTCTTTTAAAATGGTTGTCTTCTGGCGTGACACTGCATCGACTTGATGAGAATATTGGAGACTCACTGGAATATGTTCTGTGTTTCCCAACACAACACCCTCTTGTGCACAAAAAAACCCATGCAGAATAGAGCCCGGGCTAATAGCGTGAAGGAGGATGCTGTAAAATGTGCAATACGAGCGATGCAAACACGGCCACAAGTGCAACGTTAAGATTTGAAATGCAAGTCGACTTCTCGAGAGAAAAAAAACGCCTTCATGTTTCGCTGAAGTATAAACTGCCCAGTGCAATGTAAATATTGAAATGCAGTGTAAAAATAAACACCCAAAGGAAAACGAGTAAACGCCAGTCAGCGGATCCACTGACATTTTTTTTTTTTCCTGTGAGGATCATTTTTTAATTAGCAAGCGAGGATTTGCCGTCAAAAGCAGGTACCGCTGCTCAGCCGCGGGGTGCAGGGAAAAAAATAGCCATGCATTTCACTCACCATCTCGACAGGCGTGAGTCAAAATAGACCTTTCTTCTCATTTCCTCCTCCAGAGGTCCGTACCCTTCTCAAAGACACCTTGCAACATACGGAAGATGTGGATGGAATAGAAAAATCGCGCCGTCCGCCGTGTTTGCAGGAAGAGATCCGGATGAGCCCGCATCCATCGTCTCGATCCCCGAAATGATGGTACCTAGTGTGGCAATGTGGCTGAATCTCCCCCACTGCTGCACACCGACGCAACGAATGATGACTGAAAAAAAATAAAAAATAAAAAAATAAAAAATAATAATACAGATTGGCGCTTACCCCGTCAGCCTGCACACTAAATACATGGCTCGGTGTGTGAGGACGCCATGTATGCTCAGGGATGTGATGCGATGTGGAATAATTCCCTGCTGGCTGCCCATGCGCTACCTTGCTCTGTTTACCGTCAATGCAGCTGCAGGCTGTGGCGGAGCTCCAGTGTATGTGTGCGTGTACGTGTGTGTGTGTGTGTGTGTGTGTTGGAGTGTGAGTGTGTGTAGGGTGGGGAGGGGAGGGGGTTGGGGGGTAGGGTGGGGTGGGGTGGGGTGGGGGGGATGCTGAGATACGGCGTTAGTGCACATTGCGCTCCAATCATCTGTTTAAGGTTCTCATTTAAATAATCATTGTAGAATCATTTGTGCTGCTGGGGGGGGGATCAAAAGGTTTTCCCCTCACTTGCACTGTGTTGGTTATTTGTAACAGAATAACAGGATGTGTATTTGGTCCAGTACATATTTAGTTTTGTAGTGGTGAGCCACAGACTCACAGACTCAACTATGACCACCGTTCAGTGTGAATAATGCACCATGACCTCCAACTTCATCCGAAACAAGTTAAAAAGGCCTGTCTAATTTACGCTTATTTTCTGCAACATTTTTACGAACTTTAAATCATTTTGTGCTATGAACCACATATTGATGCCCCATTGCACAAGGTGAGTTAATTATTCCACAAATATCAGAGGCAGTTGAGCTTACAAATGTAGTTATTAGCACCATTAAACCCTCTAACATGGCCAGTAAATCATTTAAAGGGAAATTCCAGCCTTAATATATCACACTTTCACAAAGTTGAAAGACTTGTGAAAAGATATCTAAAAACAAAGAGAATTCAAGTCATTTCATGGGCCAAATTCCTAAAATCATAGATTTTCCAAAATCACCATTATCTCATTCATTCACTTTCACATTTTCAGTATTTATGACTTGTAGAGCTCTTACATCAAGTTCTTTTGTAAGGCCTGAGCATATGTAACTCCGGTGACATCATCAGAGTCATTCACTCAGACAGGGGCCATTATACAACGTCCTTGTGAGTGTTACACCTCATTATAAGTAAATATGTAACAGCTGGAGAGCCCTCATATGCTCTGCATCTCAATCTCATGATAGTAATATAAATTTTACTTTTTCTCCCTATTTTGCTGCATGGAAGTTGCAAAATATATCCAGAAAGGTGTTTAAGTATCTATATATTTTGCATATACCAGTTTGGCAACACGAACCAGACATGTGCCAGACATGTATGATGAGTTTGGATCATTATAAGGAAGTAAAACTACGTCTCAGATAAAAATAATCTTGTTTTTGCCTTTCACTCTTTCTGAGGCTGCTTCAGAGAGTGAGCTGCTGTCCTGTCTTCCTTCCACTGTTTTCATTACTGTGTTTCATCTCAGATTTCAAGACAGCATGCCTTTCAAATATCAAGATCTATGCTGTGCTTTCTCTAGTATTGTTTTTGTGCTGAGGCAGGGTTGGAGACCGAAAAAGGAGACAGCTTTCCACCAGCAGACTGCTTTGTTTATTTGCATCGTTCCTTCCTTTCCAGGGTAGACTTTATTAATTACTAGTGTGGTTTAATATAGTCACAGATTACAGGACGGCAAATCATGCCAATGCACAGTTTTAGCTTCGAGACAGTGATGAAACATGCTCATTATATTATGAATCCAAAAATGCACAAGGCTGTGTAAACAAAAAGTAATAAGACATCAGTTTAATGTAACATTAATTTACCCAGCGGTAAATAATCACATACATCACTTTAGCAAAAAGTTAAGACAATAAAGTTTACTTGTTTGTTCTCATACAGTAATTCGTCGTGTGGATTTTGTTGTGCATTTTTTAACTACCGTATTTTCCGCACTATAAGGCGCACCTAAAAGCCTTTAATTTTCTCAAAAACCGACAGTGCGCCTTATAA
>JAQMCX010000015.1:7342638-7391595 GCA_029814765.1 Acanthurus leucopareius
ACAGTTTTAAAATAGGCCATTCATTGAAGGTGCGCCTTATAATCCGATGCGCCTTATAGTGCGGAAAATACGGTAGAAGTCATTTAGTTTTAATAGAATCATTTTTTTACAACCATGATAAAAGTCTGTTATGGCTCTCAGTCAGATCATTCCTGCCATTTTTGCCGTTCACCACCAAATATCGCAGCCCATTTGCGAGTGATCTCCAGGTAGATTGCGGGTTTGTTGGGCAGGTAGTCCAGATACACCGTCTGGCTTGATTTTGGGACTGCCATTTCAATCTGAGTCCCCTCGTGCCATTCATTAAAAGACGTTATAGAAATAAAATCAGGCCTGGCTTGTAATGCAGCACTCAGGGAGGTTTCATAATATTTGCCATTGATGCGGTTTCGGGTGTTTTGGAAGTTCCAGGGTCGAATGCTTGTGTCGATATACCCGGGGCCCACGCTTGGAATGAATATAAGATTGTTATCTTCGCAGAAAGCTTTAATGGAGTCCCAGTTCCGCTGAGTGGATCCATAGGAAAACCCATTAGTAGCAAAGTAGGTATAAACACCATCAAAGCCGGCAGTCAGGATATCCCTCTTATGTTTCTCCTCAACCAGCAGGGCGATGAAGATGGCATCGTACGGTGTGTCCCTGATGCTGGTGTCCTCTGTGTGTTTTAGAAGTTTGGCCCACTGCTCCGAGTTCATCAAATATGAGTCATACACGTAGAAGAGTGGAAGAAGCCTGCCAGTGTTTGTCCGGTACTTAAAGAAAGCAGGGTGCTCACCATATCTGAGAAGAGGAGGCATACGACAAAAGATAAACACCACAAGAGCAAAGAGAGAAAGACGAGAAAGAAATATCAGACAGACAGACAGACAGAAAGACTGATGCAAACATCGTAATTATTGATTTATGTGATGAATCATGACAGTGATTTCCAGAGGGAGCGTAAGATCTTGGTGCTGACATCTGACTAACACTCAGAGATCACAGCACTACTCACTTCTCGATGATGTATTTGACATTAGTGAACATGCTGACTTCATCTCTTCCTTTGTATGGTTCAATATGAAACGCTACCTGCGAACACATGAACGACAGCGGCATAAAAAGAAAAAAAAGATAAATACTTTAAATAACAACACGACACATTCTAATAATCATGTATCTTTTAGGTTTTCTTCATTTTCTGTTTATTGAGTGTTTCTTAAGCAACATTATACCAAACATTTAAGGCTGATTTATGTGGTATGAGAGGCACTGGTCACCTAATAACTTTGTCTCCTTACAGAAATGAGTCATGTGACATTTACCACAGCAAAATGTTTTTAATGGTGCCAATGTTTTCCTGAGACTCCCTGCTTTTTTATGCTCGAGGTTTTTTTCTGTCCCCTTTACTGAATCATAATCTGTACAGACAGCTGTTTACATCACACTAACATAGCGCCATGTTTGTATCTTGAACTTAGTAATTATATCTACAGTGATTGATCAAGGCTCACAGTCTGCCTGCCAGTTCATCTGTTTCACTACAGGCTGATTCACTCGCCACAGTGGGCTGGGAAACAGTCAATGAATCACTAAACACAAACACTGTCCCTTTCTTGTGGAGAGGACATCAAAAATATTTAGGCTCAGTAAAGTTCTGTTGTCTGTCAGCTTAGAGAGGCTGTTTGGTTCTTTTAAGCTCACGTGGACCTGCTGCTGACACGCTTAAAACAGGTCAGAGTCTGTGTGGATTGAAAACTACAATCTCCATAGTGAAGATAATGACAGCACACAGTCACATTTGCATGACAACATACATCAACTTCCAGGACATAACAAGATTCTCATGCTGCACAACATAAAAGGAAAATAATGAACAACACCTTTTTCTGTTAAAAACATGTCATTTCTGTAGAGGGACATTCATCGAAACTGTCAAGCTAACCTTGCACATAACAGGCTTTAGTCCACTGCTAAATACAAAAAAAAAAACAGCCACTAAGCTTACTGATATTTTTATACAGACCTTAATATGGTATTTATGTGCCACTTCCAGAAGCAAAGGCACAATGTCATCCACTGGATCACCGTTATCATCCTTCAAAGTAGGAGGATACCAGGAAACAGCCATGACACCTGAAAATCACAAACACCATTACAAACATAAACCTAAAATGACAGAAAACACTAACAGAACGGTTCATGAATACATTACAGTGGTTATTTATGGTGCGTAAATGTATAGCAGTGATAAAATGTGCTGCAGGAGCAATATAGATGGGGCAGTAGACAACACGCTAAAGGCCATTTTCCTTCAATCAATCGAATATGGATTATGTATGCTGTGTGAGGCAACACATTTTGCTGCTTTGTAAACAATTTTATCAGTCACATGAACAAAAAGCTATTTATTTTCTTTTATATAAGACAACTGTAACGTGTGATGTACAAAAATAACAAAAAATAACAAAAAAACTAGAAGTTCCATAGTCAGGTTACTGATTACTGTGACTGAATTATGTGCAGTATAATAACAGGGGCCATTATGGTTTATCTACATATACTGCTTAATATGGGAGATATTAATGATAAAAATAAACAAGATAAATATGCATATACTGGTTTTGTCGTGCAATTTTGCAATATCACATTATTTTAACTACTTGAAAAAAATCCTTATTATTATCATTTTAGACTGAAACATCCTCTCAGAGTATCTACCAAATGCAACTGCTGATCCCACACCAGTGCTCTATCTCCCCCCAGATCATGTTTATCTAATTTAAAATGAGGCCGGTGGAGTGCAGTGGAAATGGTCAGCAGCTTAACAACTAAATCAACTTAGAGCAGAAATGGGTGCCTGGGACTACCATAACATCTCAGTATCATGAAATAATCATAAGAAATGGCTAATCTGGAGAAACACAAGTGATAATGCAGAATTTCACTGTCCAGCTTGAGTACTTGGAATCATTTCTGTATTACCAATGGCTGCTGTACGCAGCTGCTGCATATGTGCCTCTATAACAGAGGGATCTCTGGAACTGTAAGGCCCTAAAGCCGGGTAGAAGTTGGACCCAATGTCATCAGGTGGAATGTGTCTCCCTTGTGGATACCCCTGAGCCACCTTAAAGTCCCAGTGTGGCAGCTGTACGTGGTCCCAGTGGATGTATTTGCCATCAACCTTGGGGTTTCCATACCATACATAGTAGAAGGTGTGGAGATAGTAGTTTGGAGGAGGGAACTTTCTCAGCGCAGCTTCCAGATCTGCATCCTTGTCTGACTGAGCGGGGTCACTCATTTTGATTTTGTCTGGTTTGTTGTTGTTGTTTTCACTCTGGATATCTTTCTTTTTGTCCAGGAACAACTCCACACCGCCAGGCTCGCTGAATGGAGAGTCCTCTGGTGTAAGCGCCTTCAAGACCACTGTTACTATAAGCACAAGCAACACCAGTGCAATTAATGTGATGCAAAACTTGCGTCTGAACCTTGCCATTCTTCAGTCAGAGCCTGAGGCTATCCACAGCTCATTATTGAGGCAGCAGTAAAGAACTGTTGCTGGACGGGATGCCATTGACACTCAGTCAATTTTTGTCCAGCCTGGAGGTTTGAGGAAACAATGGATATAAGTGTGTTACACAAGATCAATATGACTGCAACAATTGTTTACTTGATTAGCAAATAATCACTTTGTCTGAAATAAAGAATAAAGGAAAAGGTCAGGAAAATATTGACTATATCTAAATTTCCCATAGCCTGCTGTCTACAAACTCCTTGATAACAAAACTCTTGACCAAAAGATGGTTTGTTTGAATTAAAACTTCTGTTGTGAGTTTTTTATCGTAAAAAAATGCCCTTCACAAATTCTTAAAGTCAGAGGTAAATCTTCATTTTTTTCATTTTGTCTGAACAACAGATTTAATAAAGTTCAATAGTGAGACAAGGAGAAGCAGCTAAAAATTTAATTTTTTGCATTTTAGCGTGAAAGATCATTCAAATTAATCAATGAATCGATCAGCAAAAACGTTACTGTTCATTTCCTACAGAACGACTAAATGATATTCTAGCCAATCGCCTAAATTCAGGTTAATACAATTTTCGATGAAGAAAGACAGCAATTTTTCAAATTTATATGACTACAATCGTCAAAGATTTGACAGTTTGGTTGGAAATATGTTGATAGGATAGATCAATTATCGATAAACTTTTCGGCTCTGAAAATAAAGTAAAGAGGCGCAGAAAGAGAGAGGATCACGTTATTTGAATGACAGAACACAATGCGGAAGTCGTGTCATATACGACAGCTACAACCAATAAAAACAAGTGGCCGACATCAGGCACATTTCATTACAAACCACTCTGCATGCTACACTACTTACAGCAGGCTACTGCAGCCTAATGATGCCTAAAAACACAAAATAACAAGCTAACAACATTAGCTTCCTCAATCTACCTGGATTGATGAACTTTGGACTTGCAAACAGCCGCGAAGAATAACAGGGGCGATACAACGTTAGTTTTATTCTCCGACAATAAAACACTTCACATGTTTCCGTAAAAAAACTGGGTTTGTTAAAATATAATGTCTGGTTTTAAAACACAGTAAACCGGACAGCTTCTTGTGCGACTCTTCATAAATTATTGGCGTTGCATGAGATGCAAAACACGGGACACAAACTGCACTTCTGGTTCAGTAGGTCGTCCTGGAAAACGTCACAGATCTGTAAACTATCTGCACCTGCTAATGCGCAGTGACTGAGACCCATCCATGTGGTATATGAAGCTGATACTACGCACTGCTGCGTCCCGTCCAGTCAACAACAGTCACGGAAGCGGTTAAACTATATCTGCAAGTAAAACATTTCGCCCCCGTTCGTTTGGGAAGATGTATTACACAAACAAACCTCACTGTAAGGACCAATACAGCCATGCAAAAAAAAGTACTTAATATGTTTCAGTATCATTAGTAAAAAATATTCTTATTTAAAAAAAAACCCCAAAACATTCCGAGTAGTTCCCACTTCATTCTCAGTGGTTACTAAGTTAAAAAAAAACTCAACAAATCAAATCAAAACAAAACAAAAACGTGCTAATGTCAACTAGCAGGCATTAAGCTATCTGTGTAATATTACAGGGTAAGTAAAGCAGATTGCAAGAAATTTGTTTTATTTTGGATAGATAGATAGATAGATAGATAGATAGATAGATAGATAGATAGATAGATAGATAGATAGATAGATAACGTTAGATAGATAGATAGATGGCTGTTGGGGTTCTTTTTTATGGGATTGTATTGTTGATTTTTTTTCTTTCATTTGGCTTTTAACTTATATTTATTAATTCCATGATATCTAATTTTATTTTTGGCAATAATAATGTTACTTAGGCATCCACGAAAATAATCTGATATATTTTGAGAGATAATATTGAATATTTCTGTTTGTACTATTCCGCAGTTTGTTTGGGTTTTTCTGAGGTGCTCAAAACTCAACATTATTCACCTCAATTTACACTGACAATGGAAGAACCACAGCTCCAAAAGTCATCTAGGCACAGAAACGTGAAAAAGAAGACTGCTTGGTATCAGAGTTCTTACCTCATAAGGCCTGATGACAGTGAAATGATAGCGGACAATGAAGTGCATATACAGGTTGGGCAAGACAGGCTATTAGTTAATATGTGCCCAAAGTGAACAAATAACCTGTTTTATTGCAGGAATCAAAAATAAATGTTAATATTTATCAAATCTTTTATCAGGTGGACTGTACTACCAGCACAAAGAATTTCATCATCTTCTACATTCTCCTCTTTCTTGAAGTGGGGCTGTGGATTGCTTTTGCTTGGATGTTGTTTCAACTCCACCTGGCAGCTCCGTGTCTCCTCTTACCTCTGATTTTCTGGAAAAAGAAATTTAGAGTTCCTCTCTGGTTCCACCATGAAGGCACCTCTTTTTTACCTCAGTAGGACTTACTCTCTTTGAATAAATTTAAACAGTTACTGAACCTGAGTTTACCTGTGTGCAGGCGTTTTCTTCTTTTGCTTTTGCTTTTAGAAAAGTTTTAAGTCTCAGTTGTATATTGAAAAAATGAAGTGCACAAGATGTAGTTATTTGGTATGCATTCATGCAAAGACGTCAATAAAAAAAGAGGTGATGACACCTTTTGTTTCCATCCATTTTAATTGAATTTACAGACTTTCAAACAAACTTGTACAAATTTCAAAACAGCTTTTGGTAACACCTCATTGTTTTCTTATTATCATTGTTAGGAAATAAATTAAATGAATAAAAAGTAAACAACGTGAATACAGAGCACAGAAATCCAACTAAAAGACCACAAAGAGCGAAAGAAAAAGAAAGAGAAGAGGCAACTGTTTCCCACAAAGGGTCTTCTGCATCTCATTTGCAGTTGACTGAATTTAACTGCCAACTAGACTTGTCACTGGTCAGTCGAACTGAAGTTTGAAGTAGAAAAAAGAAAATCTGATTCGTACTAATTTGAACTGAATTGCTGCATGTGTACAGCAGGTGGCGTCACTATCACACTGCAGAACGGCCAGGTCCTGTCACCCACTCGAGCCTGCAACAGTTTTCTTTCTTTGCACCAGAACAGATTGTGTGATGTGAAAAGAAGGTAGCTGGCGTTTTACTCAGACGCTTCCACAGGCAAACTTTCTTCATTATGTTTGTAGCTTGCTCTATAAACACAGCACTAAACAATTCAAATATTGTAGTGGATTTTGTAAAGCTTGCTTGGTTTACGTCTTTTGATTATTTAACACCACACAAACTTATTCAGATAAGATAGACACTTGCAGATTGCAACCACTGCTGTTTAGTATTTTCTATCCTTACCTATCTGTTTCATCATACAAACACTTGGAAAGGACTTTTTTAGCACTTTGAATATCCATTTAAACAGTATGTCTGCAGGTAAAATACTAACATTAAGTGACTCGTGTTAAATAAGTGTACTCAAACTGAACTTTCCATGAGCACAAAACGCAAATAAAAAATAATCTCTCTGCATCTTTCACTATAAATCAGGAGGACCATATGGGGGAAATTATCTTGACAAGAAAAAATAAGAAATAGACCCAGGAAAATGTAATGCCAGCCCTGCGTAAGAAGCGGCATGGTTTTTGTGTGGGTGTGGAGTCGAGGCACAGGGAGGCATAACGGAGCGGAGGAATTGATGCCCAGAGGGCGTTGTGTCCTGGTCGAGCGTGTCCACTGTCAGCAGCTTCAGATTTAGCCTCTATATTTCATTCACACTGGTCTCTTCACATTCTTTGCTACTCATGGGGAGGCGCACTCGTTAAATGGTTAAATATAGAAAAAGTGCACAACAACCGCAAGTTTACCGCACACGCTATCATGTGTTTCAACTGTATCAACTAGAATATGTTATTTGTGTCCACAAATTTTTGCATTGCACGAAAACCTCAGTCCTATTGGGATACACTGGAAGGATTCTCTCCGCTTTTTGAGAAGTCAAGGCAAAACAATGTTCGATCTCTACTGTGTTTTTATGAAACTGAAAAAGAATTCATCTAACACAGTCACTTTGACCCTCTACACAGAGAAGGCATTTCCTTTCACAACACAGAACCTCAGAAATCCTCAAATGGCATTGGAAGTAAAACCACAAAAAAAGGTTATTTGTTAATTATATCAAAAATACCAACCAACAGGCAAAAAAAAAAAGAAAAAAAAGAAAAAAACATTGGTCACAGCAAGTTTATGTACACATACACATTAAGAAAAGAGCTGTCAGTGGAGTTGGGGAGGGGTTGGGTGAGAGGGAAAGAAAGAGGAGAAAGATTTGGGCAATTAGTTAAGCCCTGTATCTTCACTATACAGGGGAGTTACAGGGGTTGCCAAGATGGCAGACCAGGGTCGGACAGGGTGAGAGGGAGGAAAGAGAGCCGAGGCTGCACGTTCACCTCTTCTTGGGGGCTTGAGCGGTGCGGGGTGGGGTGACGGGCCGACCAGAATTTACACCACCATACTGGTACTTGGCCTTCTTCTCTGAGGGCTTTAGGATCTTTGAATAATGAGACACATGAAAAAGAGAGAAGATGGATATGTGAGAGTTTCTCAGATGATGTGTTAAGTGAAATATCGAAAGTGTCAATGCAAATGTCGCTTTAGTTTTTACACTACCTGGAAGGAGCACATGAGGGATTCATCAACACTCATCATGCCGCCTGCGTTGTCAAATTCCCCGCAGTAGTTTGGAGCGGAGAAAAGTGTGACCAGTTGGCGTTTGGCAAAGAACTCATACCCATCCTCCACAACCTGTTGAAGATATATGACATTATTCCACCGCCTACAGCAATCAATAACAAGACGTAGATCTTTAGCTAGTTTCAGAATCCAACATTGCTATCAAGGTTGAGTGTACAAAACCACCCACACCTGAATCAATATTAAACGCCTAATACAGAGCCAAAATAGTCGTTTTCTATTTAACCATAACAGGTTTTGTGCAAATCGTCAAGTTGTTTAATCGATTAGCAGTAAAGTTCTATTTTTCAGTTCTGATCAGACATGATTTCAGAAAATACTCTGACATACACACAGTGGTTTTAAATTCTCTGTGCCCCACAATTTTACTTCAGAAAAAATAGATAAATGATAATAACTGGGTGCTAAATGAAATTATAATGAATTATGCATGCAGGAAACTTGGGGCTACACTGCTTCACAAGGTCTATTAATAAGTGGTTTAATTCGGGTTTGTCTTTGCATCAGCCTCAGTAATTACTTGAACCAAAGATACACAAAATAATGTAGGTCAACTATTATGAAAGAGCAGGGCCTAAAATCCTAAGTCCCTGAGAAAAAAGATAACAAAAGGATCAGTTTGTTTGCTACATGCCTCCTGAATTCACAATGAATTCCCCAGGCTTTGTACCTTCATTCCCTTGGTAATTACCTGGTGAGCTCTGCAGATGAGGTCCAGGTCATGGCGGTTCAGGAACTTGCTGACCACATCTGCCCCAAAGGTAAAGGAGACCCCGCGGTCGTTTTCTCCCCAACCTTGTACATCCTTATCTGGGTCTGACCACAAAAGGTCACACAGCAGGCCTGAAAAACACACAGCCAGAGGAGGGTTGGAGGTAAAAAACACAAAAATCGTGACTTAGTTGAAAGAGGAGCGTGGACAGACAACTGAGAGGAAAGACTAAGCTTAAGATTCAGCTATTAGGTGTGAGCACCTGTATCAGGCACGTCTGTTGGCCTCATGATCCTGCGAATCTGCTCCATTGACTGCAAATCAGGCGATAGCCCTAAAATAGAAAAAAAAAGGAGGTTATTTTTGATTGGAGTTCCAATGAACACATTTCTAACAAGAGTATCAAAGAGCTCCAGTTTTCATTTGGGACGAGGGGACGACATGCGTCGTTTAAACAGGTCCTTTACCTCCATGGCAGCAGAAGATCTTCTCATCAATGATAGCAGCTATGGGGAGGCAGTTAAAGCAGTCAGTGAAGGTCTTCCACAACTTAATGTTGAACCTGCGCTTGCCTGGGGGAACATAAACATGTGTTGTTAGAACAAAACTACGATAAATAAGTCCTTCAGATGCTATTTCTGTACATGTATGCACGGTGAGTTCATTTTTACTCACACTCATCGTAGAACCCATAGATGCGGTTAATGGAAGCACACTCATGGTTGCCCCTGAGCAGGAAAAAGTTCTCTGGATATTTAATCTTGTAGGCCAACAGAAGGCAGATGGTTTCCAGGGATTGTTTCCCTCTGTCCACGTAGTCACCCAGGAAAAGGTAGTTTGCCTCTGGAGGGAAGCCCCCATACTCAAACAGCCTCAGCAAATCTGTGTACTGCCCATGGATGTCACCTAAAAAAAGAGCGTGACAGACAAAAACGAAGGCTTGATGTTACTCTGATTATTTACTCTAAAGGATAGGCTGCTTAATATAAATTTATTACAGAAAGAATGAGCAGAATAAAGATAAAACAATGAAGAATTTCAGACAGTTGATCGAAAAGAACCAAAATCAATAAAAACAGTGGTGATGCAGATGTAGAGATGTAGAGAAAACCTGCAGGCCTTACACATAACCAAGTACTTTAGATTCACCCATCTCTCTGAATCTATTTTGATTTTTAGAACACAGTTAGACATGTCATCTGGTGAGGATATATGACTCTGCTGATGCTTTACTGGGACTACAACAGCAAGCCCAAGGATACACACAGAAAATGAGCCATTACAACTGCCACCGAATCAATGCCGTGGCCCACGGGAAATGAGCTACTGTGGGAGAAAATGCTGACAATCGAGGTTAATCACAAAAATAAAGTACACACATACATATATCCACACAAACTAACTTTAATTTTAAAAGGTCTCCCAGGATTCAGGGTCCACCTCTACTCTCTGTGACATCCATCAGGCAGTAATGTGCAAGAGATGCTCTAACCGAAGCAAAGGATCTCAGCAGGGGAGCTTCACTCGGTCACCTAGCCAAGACCTGCTTCCTTTAATATCCTCTTTCACCAACTTAAGACCTGCTCTAATTTGGGCGAAGTGCTCCAGACAGAGATGACTGCAGAGAGCCTCACCAAAAAGGCTAGGACAATAATAACAGGCTACATTGTGACCAAAATGGAAAGCGAATTGTTGCGCCACACTCTTTTTAAGGCAATACTTCATTATAAGATGGCACCAAATACAAATTAAAATGAAATAATAGACCTTGTTAAGCTGTGCAGCTGTCTGGCCCGGAGATAAAAATGACCAACAAAAATTGTAAGGTTATATCATGAAAGTGGCGGGCATCATTTTTTCTATTTCCCCATGCTCGTCAGTGATCTAGGCACCAAAACCCAAAGCATGGATTGGCACCAAACCTATATGGCTAAAGGCATATACTTATTTTTGCCTATGTCCTAGGATAGCCTGCAAAAACACACTCTTTTCCGTGCAAATGAATGAGTTTGGAACAGTTTTGAATGTTTGAAGTGTAGCTCCATTTTATATTCAGTGCTCATGCTGTGCGAAGCCAGTTAGTTAGGACATTTTCTTTGCCCTGGAAACACAGCCGCAGCTTGCCATCTTAAGTTTTGATACAAGTACTGATAATGGTACCAACATCACAATCTTTTATATTCATGTTAGAATATCAAAACATCAGTAAAACAAGTCTTTAAGTATTAATACGATGCTCCAGCAACATAGTCCAGGTGACAAGCTGTCGGTATCAAAACAGAAAAGCTTCTAAAATTTTTCAAACTACTTCGCTGCAGTTTTAATTCTTACTTTGTGTTTTAAGTTGTCATAAGACAGTCAAAGCTGATATTGGGTGAAAAGTATGGATCCAAGTGTTGTGTATTTAAACAATACAACATAAACCAAAGTTTTGTTTTTTTAAGGTTTGAGTTTTATAGCAAAAATATTATTTACCTTCCTTTTGTGTTCCAATTTTTATTTTAAGTGCTAATATGACTCAATAGCAAAATTCTTAATATTGTATGTGTATCGACAAATGAAACAGTGTGAGTCTACACTGAGTTAATCTTCTGGCAGCTGACAACAGACCAAAAGGCTGGTAAAAGCTACAAAAAACTACAAAAAATGTGGAAATACTGCTTTTGTTGTATACAGATTTTTATAGTCTTGGCAGTCTGAAAGCAACACATACTGTCTGGAAAACAAAATAAATACAGGGGACTGAGTAAATCTAGAGGAAAACACAAAGAGAATAATAATTCTTGCTTATGCCTTTGCCAACACTGAAATAGACATAGGGCATAAACAATTAGCTTTGCTTGTTTATGCTTGTTGTTGTTTATACTGCAGTTTGCACAGAAAGAGGATAAACGCAATCCAGAGCTACATTTGGATAAAATGGTAGTCAGAGATATGGCAACATAGACTGTAATTTCTGTAGAGACAGTGGGGGTGAGTGAACTTTGTAAGAGCACAGCTAACTTCAGCTAAGCTGTTGAGTATGTAACAAAACCCAGATTAACTGGATTATAAAATAATACTCTTTCAACACACTATTTCTCAGCATTATTACTGTTTTGGTTTTACTTTTCATTGCGCTTTCCCACACCTGTGACGTTGACTGTCTTGATTTCAGTTACAGGAATTTAGCATGTATTAAAGTAACATCAAAAGAAATAGCTAAGCAACCACCATTAGATTGGATGTTTGAAAATGTCTACATCCAGAAAAGGCACCTCAGGGTAGTTTTACTCTGCACTCTATCCTCAACTCCTAACTAAGAGTTGCTGCATGACTGAATGTGAATTTGCGAGTTTCATCAGAACTGGTTGTCCATGGGGCAGCCACCCTGCTTGCCCTATCACTAGGAACTATATGATGACAGTGAATTATTTACTGAGCACTGCCTCTGCACTGTCAAAACACTCTGAGAATAGCAGCACAGAGATTGAGCATTTAAGGAGAAGAGCAAAAGGCTGAGAGTTGCAAAAAAAAAAAAGAGTGGTGAAGGTGAGGTCAGTGTTATGTACAAGCAAGATTTGTCTCAGAAGACAACCAACAGAAAAGTGATGCAGCTAACAGAAATCTTCAGTATTAAGAGGACACAGTAGTTCATCTTATGGACTCCCCAAGAATTGCAGCCATGTCATCAAAGTCATATTCCATGCTGACATGCTCAAATTCAGCGGAAGAACACAGCAATATAAGATCAGTAATAATAAATAACAAACATAAAACTAAACTTGTATAAGCATGCAAAATATAATGATCGTCATAATATTAGCCTGTTATCAGGGCGCTGCTATTTACGTAATAAAGCTATAATCAAGTGTGCTGTAGAATGATCTGGTTCAAAAATATTCCACATTAAAATAAAAACGTCGGTGTTAGGAAAGCTAAACAGTTCTATTTGGAGCCCATTTTAAAAATAAAAGCAACAAAAGTGGTAATGTTTAACCAATTTACTTTCAGAACTGAAATGTTTTAAAAATAATATTTGAATCTGTGCCCTTCTGTGTATTTAGAGATGGTTCTGGTTGAGCAACTTGTCAGCCCCTTGAGCCCAGTTAATCAGCACAAGTAAATTTTTAAGTCCTTAATTACAAATCAGCTTGCTCTTTCTTTTCTATGGATCCAACAACTTTCATCTCGGTTTGGCATATGCCTTGTTCTAAGCTCTTTATGAGTTATATTTATGAGTATGGTTTGGATTGTAACAATTAAAAGTAAAATAATAATGTTAAGAGGAAATTTTATATTGTCACACCAAGCTGGACTTTCATAATGCTTGCAAACAGACTGCATAATATTCATTTTGCCATCAGGGTTAAACCCATAATATAAATTTATAAATATATTTTATCAACAATTAAATGACAGATTGATGCCAAATAAAAATGCATTCAGTGAGTATTTTTATCTGCATTTCATGCAGAGAAGACTCTGCTCTTTGCAGAGACAAAGAACATGTTTTGTAAAGAATGGACACTCTTTCGCATCTCTTCTGCATCAAGTTTCCTCAAAGCTGGAGCAATGTAATGGAGGTTATAAGCTATGACCAATTCCCCAATAATGTCAAAGGCCAGACTGAGTAGTTTGTTGCGTTTACTGTATTTTGTTTCAATATGCATTACTTTTTGTGATATGACTTAATATATCAAAATATGGTTTAGGGTTAGGGTTTGGTAACTGTCATTTATGCAGTTTTCAAACTAGACCATTGATGTGATATTATAAAATATCTGAGCACTGAGGAAAACCATGCTGACATTTCATTGTGTGCAATGCCGAAATTCCTCTTCATACTCTTACTGCCCCCTGACGATTAGATCATCTGTCGCTGATAAAGAGTAACCGTGATTGGATGAAATAGTAGAAACGTTTGTCCTTTCCAAAACTTTTATTATTTTATTATTCTTTTTAAATAAATGCTAAAAGCCGCAGAGCATCAAAGCTGCTGGCTTGGACAAAATTACACCAGTGGCATTATTGTTAACATGTAGGAGAGAGAGAGCATTCAGAACCTGATCCATGTAGCCTCAGTGAATAATTTAAGGTATCCACTGGTTGGTCTTGATAGTCAGAGCTTGTGCACTGCAAGCCTGCCATCATAGCTGTGGGTAAGTAATCAGTCTGGGGAGAGAAGTTCAGCAACAAAACAAAGCAAAGTAAAGGAGTGGAAAAGAAAGTGCACACTGTGACAAATAACCCCACCTCAGACTCATGCATATTTGAGATCAGCGTGCCATGGTTAGGTCTACATGGGTGCGGGCATTTGAGACCTTAAAAAAGTCAGTTATTTAGATCAAAGTGGCGTCATAACATCATTATCTCAACATACAATTTGATGAGAAACAATATCAATTGTGTCTCATCACATTCCCGTTTCCTATTACAACATTCACACTGGTGCTTAAAATGCCATTTCTGCCAGCTGAGGTTGATACAGTATTAGGTCTACATAATAACAGACTCTAAGTAAATGGGTGTGGGAGGGAACTAATACAAGGACAGCCACAAGCTAACAAGTAAACTATGTGTAGGCCTGAGCCTGTGTATGAGCTTGTGTACTGTACTTTCAAGGACAGGCACACAAATTAGTGGCTTAGAGTTGTTTGTAGTTGAATTGCTACACTGGAGGAAGGAGATAAAGCATGTGGGAGTGTGCAGCCAAGTGCAGTCAGCTAGAGATAGTGATAGTAGTGGCATTTCAACTCCACTCCTTTGCTCCAATTCGGTCTGTGCATTTTACGCACTTAAAACAGTGATACACAACCTGTGGATATGTATAAAATTTCCCCATATTCATCTTACTATAAGATCAACATAGTGAGGTCCAGAGAGTAAAAGCAGGGTCTGACATAATCTGTGGTATGGGTAAAATTTTATACTGGGCAAGTTAGTTGGCCTGTCATTAGCCTGTCAAGGCCACTTACTAAAAGACGGCCCCTCTTAGAAGAAATAAGTGAATGTGGAATCCCAATTTTCCCAATTATTATTGGGTTCAGACCCAAAATGTGACTGTTATTGAGGGTGTCATCTCATATGTCAATCTAGCACTCAACTTCCCAAACACACAGAATTCTTAGATTAGAGGTTTTAGAGAATACCTGACTACTAGACTATCAAATCCACTTTGGAATTTATCTTTTATTGCGCATCATTGTTGACTAATTGTTCATCTTGTAGTCATCCATGGTCATCTGTTTGTAAAGCAGTGGGAGTGCGAGAGAAGCAGCTCTGCAGCCTGCGGCGCTGTGGGCAGTTGTCATGCATGACTGTGAGACTGTGCAGTGTGGGACGCTACAGCAGCAGACATGCAGCAAGAGCAAGAGGCAGAGAGAAGCATGGCTGTGTGTCCCGACTCTTTGCTACAAATAACAGTGAGGAAATTCTTTAGTCTATATTCAGAGTGGATATAGGCTTGTTTTTTTCTACTTTATGCAATCTTACAAAAATAAAATTCACAGTATTAACAAAGGAAAGACTCCTGGGATATCCTAAGTGGTAGGTTACCTTGAACAGTGACTTATTATAGGACCTAGGCCGAAGCATTGTTATCAAGTCTGCTTCATTAAGTAAACTTGGAAACCTTTCAATTCAGACCAGCATAACACTGATGTTAAGACTTTTTACAAGTCAACAGATAAAAAATAAACATGACGTGGTGAAAAAAATGGCCTAATCAAGGAAAGGAGCATGCAGAACTGACCACAAATCTTCAGGGGTGCCTCCAGCTCCAGCAGGATGGGCTGGCTGAGGAAGATCTCCCTGGACTTGATGCAGAGGCCCCGCACCTCTGCCTCTGTCATCTGGACTATCTTTCCCGGGCGACATCCCCGCACTGGAGAGGAGACAAAATACACGTTATGAACAACTTTTACCAACACCATTAAGTTCATCAGCATGAGACCTCCATGATAATATAATTTTTTACCAATGGGAAACACATTCTACAGGATCACAAGGCAATTTTGAAATGTGATTAGCTGTGGGCGTAATGGTCCTGTAGCTTATATTGCAAAGTCTCAGCCATACTTGAGAAACCCACTGCTGAGACTATGAGAGCAGCTTGCATCTTCAGCACTGGTGTGGGCTTATTGGCTGTGTAGTTGCACTGTTAGCTTAAGCCTACTTTCTGGCGTCCTGCCACAGCTCTTGGTGCAGATTTATCTTACAACGATGAAGAGAGGAGTGAGAATTGCTAACGCTGGCTATAGTCAGCAGTTGAAATTGTAAGAGATATGAAAAGTGTGATTATACAGAAAAATGGCTAAATGCTTTAGTATCTTGTGGTTTGTGCTGGAATGAAGGTAAGTTCTAGATAGTTTGAAAAGTCTGCATTTTACATGATTGATATGCATATGGTAAAACTTCTAGACAGCCAGTTTGGTGCAATCTCTCTGAAAGATGAATTCCTTATAAAAAAAAGAGCATACAGTCAGTCATATAACATTACAGCTGTGCAAAAAGGGACCAGTGCTCAAGCTAAACAAAAGGCCAAAATCTAAATAAATAAATATTAGGCTGAAAATTCATAGTGGTTATATACTAGAGACCAACTATGCTTTCCACTTAACAATTAGTCACCACAAAAAACAAAACTAAAGCACTACCAGAATAAAGACCATTGAGAATGAAAAAAAAAAATCCATGACTAGGTTATGTAATAACTAAAATTTTTGGTGCTGGCTTAAAGCAAGACACCCACTAAAGATTTCACTGAAGGATAGCTGAGCCTAGATAAACAAATGAATGTCAGAGAGTAAGTTAACACTTTTTCTATTTGACTCTATGTTTCCTTTAAGGACGGCAAAACAGAAAGAAGGTCAAAATAGATTAACTAATCTATTGGTGAGCAACCCCTACAGCTGAAAGCATGCATTTTTATGTGTACATAAACACACACTTGCACTGTACTCAGACTCCCTCACTGTCACATTAGTCATGTAATCCAACCAAATCTGAGAGAAGTGAGAGAACCAGAGGAATATGAATGTTCACAGATGGTAGATCTGGGTGCCAGAAACTATTCTAGGGCTGCACGAACCTTAATGAAGTGCTGCTTTATACCACCAATTTCACACCATCAATTTTCTTTATTATCCATCTACTGTATCTGCACTTCATACCCATGGTGTGAAGCATGAAATTGCAGATCTAGGGCTCTTCATTCGACAACCAGGCTTCATCAGAGCAGAGTGAGTTAAGCTTGGATGCTTAGCTTACTTGGCTTTAACACTGAACCTTTCACTGTTCGCACTTCTGCAGGCTGGCACTTCTAAAAGAGATTACGTTCTTAAGAACATTGAGGGGCAAAGGCTAAAATGAAGCAATGACAAGGATTTGCAGCCATCAGAGACCAAATCACTGCTTGTGTGTGTGTGTGCTACTGTGTGACCGTACACGTGTCTGGGGAAAGTGACTTGGTGTTCCATAAGTTTTAATTCCAATGAATACGCTCTCTCACTGACACTTGGCTTTTCCTCTGGACTGAATGGTCTCAGACACTGAAACATACAGTATGCTATTATGTAATGTTGGAATGCAAAATAAAGCCTCCAACCTTTTCAATTATCTTGTTTAGAAATTTAAAACAAGAAAATTTCTGGTCCATTGCTATGGTAACTCTGTGATGAAGATCAGAAAATATCAGCCAAAAATTGTGTATGTGTTTGAGATCAAAACTCATCAACAAAGAAATAATGAGTTTCACAACAGCAGTGGCATTTTAGTAAGAGAAAAGTCCTACAGAGACAATCAAAAAAGACACCAATTTACAATGGCCATTTATGATACTGCTAATTTATTTGCAAATGTGCTTGATTCCAGCCCTTGTGTAAGTTCACACCACTAACAACAAAGCTGAACATTTATGTAAGGAGCCTAAGAAACAAAAACATCCAAAGATATTAGTCACGTGTAGTCACTTGTTTTCATTTTGCACAAAGGAGATCACACCAAAACTGACCACCTTTGAAGGATGCCAATACCAAGTCCAGTTTTATTCAAAAGAGCAGCACAACAACAACATCACTGCAGTGCGAAAAAGGCACCAAGGAAAATACAATGAAAAGGATCAATATTGATTATGGGTGTAATATTAATTATTTCTCTTTATTTTTAATTGGTTTTACCATCTGGCTGCAATGTTAACATATAAATTAAACTGAAAAAACACAAAGCTTTTGTACCAAGATTTTCCAGTACTAACTATAAATAACAAATCTTCGTTTTTCAATGCTGGTATAGTGTCTCATCACTCCAACAGTCACAGATACGGGTGGAAAGTGTGCCAAGGACAGATGAATTTGCCTTAGCGGCCTGGTCTCACTCAAAGGATATATCACAGGGGAGCAGAAAACTCTTCGCCTCCTCTTTGGCAGGTGAACGGCCAACATAAAAGGATTTTAACAGATCACTATCTCTGCAACTCCAATGCCTGGACCTCACACACCAACAACAATTCTGTTTATTTACCAAACATGAAAGCAATAATTTGAGGGTGAACATAGAAAGATGACACACTTTTAATTGTAGGTATAAAGCTGTTTGTTGACATGGCAGAGATACAAACCACATTTTTTTAATCTATCCTATTTTTGCAATGTCCTCGATTTGTGTGTCAACGTTCACCTCTACCAATACTAACACTGTGTACATCGTGGGCCTTGTGTGCATGAGTACACTGAATAACAGCAAACTGCCCACTAAAATACACCTACAAACCCAGAGAGGAGGGAGCTGCAAAAGTTCAAATTACCTCCCAAAAAACAAAATAATTCACCACTTAAATGTGTCCAGCATGCTGTGATAACGACACCATTTAATATCAGATGAGAGGGTTATCCATACATTAGTGTTTTTGATAATATATATGCTAATTCATCTGGCAAAAAGATTATTCCTCCCAAAAATATGTAACACTGACCTTATCACAAATTGTAATTGATAGTATATCATAACCACGACTTAATGCAGCGTGGATGTGGAGCAAAACTTAACTGTGTCAATGACAGGGGCGTTTGTAAAAATCAGTATTCATACCTTCGCGTTAAAAATATTAACTGTTAACCTAAATAATCTGTACAACCGCTGTAACCATCAGTAATTATTATGGCTGATTTTAATGTTATAACGCACAGGACAACCGTCCCTGCCCCTTCTGCTCGAAACATACCAGACGTGTATAATTTTGAAAATAAATGAGCCAGAATAAGGCAAAAAACAGCAGACAGAAAGTTTAATTATAAGCCAAAGTAAGGACCGCGACACAATAAAAATACTTGACCAGAGTCACGTAGCTATTACCGCTAAAACTGAGAAACGTAGGCGTTCACCGCTGACAGTGTTTATAAACACGGCCAGCTAACAGTAACGTTAGCCGGAGCTAGCCGGGGATACACCGTTACGAGTAGCTGCCGTTAGCCCGACTAGCTCGCGCATTTCCTCCGTTTTCGGCGGCAACCGCGGTAGTTACAGAGTAAATCTCAGGCCAGGCTTTGTGAACATTACCCGCTGACTCTTTCTACATTTGAGGCTATGATTGAATTGCTCACCTTCCAGAAGCCGAGAGATGAGGCTGTCCACGTTCAATTCACCCTCCGCCATCTTCAAACTGATGTGGTACAGTGTGTGCCGGGTATGATCTCCCTACAGCCACCAGGGGGCGCTGTTGTGGAAAAAGCGTAGCCGGAGATGACATGAGACAGTAGAGAGTCACTTTATCCACCTTAATGTTTATTATGGGGAGTTTCTAAGTGGCTTTAGGCTTACATAAATACAATATATCCTGAACTGTTTTACATCAGGCATACACCGTATTTTTTTTAAACAAATGCAGAGATCATACACTTAGCAACAGTGGTCAATGAACAAAGACAAAAAAGGATTTAAAAAGCATTTAATATCTTACCTAAATTAAAAATACACCTTCCCTCTGTAAGAGAAACAAATTTAACATAAAAAGTATTTCAGTGTTGTAGTGAAGTTAGGTGTGGCTCATTTAATCTCCTCTATTCTATACTATCATGTTGTTACATGATATTTTAAAAAGTGTTCATATGTTTGTTTTGTCAAGCTAATATTGTGGAAAAAAGTGACATTCATTTCTGAAATGTAGTGATGTAGATCTGTAAAATAGCAGATAATGTAAATACTCAAGTAAAGTATGAAATGTCAGAATTGGACCACAGTACTTGAGTAAATGTACTTTGCACCACGGTATGCATGTGACATAATGAGAAGAAACAGTCGGTGGCTTTCATCAATATAAGGAGATCATAAAAAGAAAAATACCCCTTTTATGTTTTATGAGTCAGCTATCTCATTGATGTGATGATTAGGGTGAGACATGTGGGCTGTTGTCTGCTGCCCTTTGAGCTGAGTCATGGTGGTATAAGTTGTTTGCGTAATTTATGATATGATAATATTTGTTTTCCTGGGTTGTTAAAAATAAACACTATTAACATGTAATGCTGATGGCTTGCTGGATAAGCAGGCTGCAAACACATCAAGGCTGTTTGATGTCTGGTTGTCCGGATGGTTGTCACCTGAGTAATTGACTTATTGTATCTGGTTTATTGCAAACTATTTATTCTAAATGAACTGAAAACATGTTTTTACAATTTAACAAAAATACAGACAAAAGAAAAGAAACAATGCCGAATTTCACTGCCTTGCAGGATTATTTATTATTTCACAAAATAGACACACAATATTGGACTCATACATTTGACTTCCAAGAGTGTACTGCTGTTACATTCAGAAAGAGTAACTAAGTAATTTTAATTCAAGTACTTAGAAAGCAATTTAAAAGTTTGAGGTACATATTATGTATTTCACTCAAATACATTCATCTGAAAACTACTTATAACTTAGTCTAACAAATTCAAATACATTTTAACATTTTTTAATTAAAATTAAACAGTAAACAGATATTATATTGCATAATGCGCCATGGTTTTATTCTTAACATGAACTCAAAAACTAATATGTTTGAACTGTAGCGCTTGCTGATACCATTGTCTCATTAATTAAGTTGTTAGACCAAATACAACATTTATACACGGGTAAAAATTCTTTCACACTTTCACTTCAATAAAGTTTAAATATAGGAGTTTTAATGGGAGTTTTAATCATTTGTCTTATTCACTGCTATCCTTAAATTAAAACTGATGTAGCTTTCCTACCTGCATACAGTGATATTTTGTCATTCAAGGACATTAAGTAACTTATCCAGCCAAAGCAGGCAGTGCTATCTTATCTGGTCTTACTATAAAAACCTTCCTTATCATCACCACAACCAATATGCCTTCAGCAATTGCTTTACATACTGCAACACTGTTTTGTATTTGTGTTTTTTTAAAATTTTTCCTTGAATAGTTCAGTGCAAAATGACAGAGGGTAGCACTTTAAAACCCAGTGCCCTTCATCTCCACCGCATTCTTCATCTGCTTTTTGCTTCTCTTTGCTTTGCAGTAGAAGAAGAGCCAGGTGACAATCAAGCCAACCAGAAAACCCACCACTGCCAGTACAGCACAGAGCCATGCTGGCACTTTGCCCTCGTCATTGTCAACCTCATCAATCCCTCCCGTGGTGTGGGTTGGATGTGTTGTGGGTATTTCGGTGGAAGCTGTGACGGGGAAGCTGTTAACCCTTGTGAAGATGTACGGATGTTCCTGAAACACACAAGAGCAAAGGTCCTCTATTCGGTAACATCCAATTTTTATGAGCAATTCATGCCATTATGCACAAATTGCAGAGATAAATCACAGCTGGATCAGCAGCGGTGTGTGAGGAGTGCTTGAGTTGCGTCTCTCTTACCTCAGTCGGGCACTTGATCCTGTTCCTATCATTTGTGAAAACGTTGTACGTCTGTTTTTCACCCACTGGCTCCAACTGGGGATCAAACAGAGGACATATTTGCTCAGTCCATGTCCAAACTCTACTAAGATGTAATAATTTTTAAAAAAAGATTTACCCACAGCCCTTCCCCTGTCAAACAAAGTTACCCTTAAACTGTTTGCCCTGCTAGACTCACCATGTTATTCCACAAATTTACAGCCATGTCAGCTTGTCCCTGTTCTCTGAAGTGGAAACAGTCCAGAGAGAAGTAGGAGTCATCAGCTGCGCCGTCCTGGAGAGGAAAGAGAAAGTAAAGAAAGTGTCAGAGTTATATGCTTAGAAGGAAGCTTTGAAGCTAATATTTGTTTGTATGTATAGAGTGCAGTAGAGGTTCTGGGGGCTTACAGATTTCACAGGAACAACGGTGTTCTTAAAATATGGCTGCACGACAACAGCAAAGTCCTCTTTGCCATCATAGCGGCCTCCGTACACCAGTTTTTCTGTCTCAACCTGAAAGAAAGACCACAAATGCTCATTAAGAAATACTGAATCTACAAAAAGTGCATATATATCACTTCAAAATTTAACTGAACTGAACGTTAAATGTTTCCTATAACACTGAGAGGTCCAGTTTAAGTGCAAGTGCAATGGAAAGTTCAAGTTTCCATGTTTCATTAATGTAGTTTGCATGTTGGATCAGGATTGGCTCCAAACTAGTCTCAATGTAACATACAAGTCTCAAAGTGTCGAACTCAGCACAAAAATCCTCGTTCACAGTGTAGGTCAAGCACCCAAATGAAATAACACCAAGCAAATCTAATTTTGAAAGGAAGGGCACTCAAATGAGATGTTGGTCCCACATTTTGGTCTCACTGCTAACCTGCATATCTCGATTGATCCGTTTTATTTCGGTCAGCTCGAGGGAATCAGCTCCTGGTGACAAGAAGCACGGGCAGACAAACCTGAGGATCAAAGAAGGAAAATATTGATGATGAATGACCATAAAATATTTCATTGCTTATATAACTAATACTAATTGATATATAATGAGACCTCATGCATAGTAAAAATTAAATTTGTATCTCTTTCAAGGATGAGGTATACTTCAATAAACATCTTATAATTACAGTAAAAATTTCTTTTATAATAAGATCAATATTAAGAGAAGTGCTGTGATTTAATGGAGACTTGGACTTATCTGTCAGCATACCTTTGTAGAACATTGCACCCAAGACTGTCCCTTTTAATTCTGCGGAGTCCCTCAATTTCAAAGATTTCCACGACATTTACAATCATCCTCGGCACCTACAGCAAAAAAGCAAGAAGAACACAACATTTTCAGAAGTTTTAAAGAGTAAACATGAGAACTGAGTCTTTCATTAGTCAAAATTTAGGGGAAGAAATGTGAAACTATTTAGTCTGTGGAATGAAATTGAACTTTTTTCAGTCCATCATGGTATTTCTTGAATAATCAAATGATGAAATGTATATATTTTTTACCTCGTTGTAAAGCATATCCAAGCTTGTCATCATGTGGTTGCTGTAGTTCTGAGGTGATAAACTGGCCTGCAGTTTTGAAATCCAAAGAATATTAAAATTACACACAATATAAAAGGCTTTTTATTAATTCATGGTGAACACATGCATCCTATTGCCTTTATTTCACTAGCAGCTGCTCTCTGTTGTGGCAAGAGAAAAGCAGAATAAAAAAAAAAAAGGAAACACATTTCAGAGAAACTGGCCAAGTTTGTGGCTAAAAAGCACAAGAACCAAAAGAACCAGTGCCATGCAACATGCATGAACGCTGTCACTACCACAGTCTCCAAGCTCATCTTAAATTGATGCTTTGCTTTGATATTCTGCTTCAAAGCGCAAACATTAAAAGAGACTACCCTGTCAGTGGAGCACGAGGAGTGTAATGGAGAGAGGGAGAGAGAGAAAAGGGAAAACAGAGGCTAAATGAAAAAAAGGAGAAGGAGGGAGAGAGACAGAGACAGGATGAAGAGAGTCTGGGTTGACCCCTGTGTTGCTTCTGCCTCTTTGAGAACAAGGCCCGTCACTGTGCCCCATGTGCTTGTTTAATTCCGACAGAGGCTGGGGTGTTTTGTGTTGGAGGGGCAAAAGTGACAGAATGTGCTCATTGAAAAGAAACCACGTCTGCTCTCATCTTACTCTGACACAATAAAACAATTAGGGGAGGGCCGTTCACAAAGCTTGATTATTCCGCTCCAGTGCGCAGTCCCATTTGGAGAGTGATATCATGAGACGGCTCTATACACAGGGCATCACACAACACTACAGGATGTTTAACCACTGTGCTGCGGTAGGAGACTGTCTTTGCTGTGGGGAGTGCTTTGAAAATGTCCTTCATCTACTGGATCATCCTTCATTGCCTGTGACAACTTCTCAAAGCAACTCACGCGGTCATGGCAGTACTGGCACAGGTCATTGCCTCCAATGAAGAGGGTCACCAGCTTCCAGTCGTTCTTGAAATCCACCTCCTACGTCCATTAAAAGGATGGAGAGAGAATCAGAACCATAGAGCATGGAGCAAAGATGACAGTGTTGCATATTATAAAAATATTATAATTTGTGCATCATTGTGTGCATTACTCACAGAGTCATTTTTCATTTTATCAATCAGGTTGCGGACCTGAGTTGGGATTCCTCTGCATCAGGAATGAGAGGTTTTCATGAGTGCACAAAATCATAAAAAACACAAAATGCTTGCAAGTGAGCACTTCAAACTTGACAGCGGATCATACAAACTCACATTATTTTAGCCCCTGATACAGCCAAGTTGAAGCCGGTATTCCCTTTGCCTGTTCCCAAAGACATGCCTTTGAGATTAGGATTGAACTTCTTGAGGATATCTGATGAAAAAGGCAGAGATATCACTGCACTGAAGACAAAAAAATACTTTTGTTATGATCCAACTCTGCCATCTAGTGGTGCTAATTTGTATTGCGTGTCAAGAGAGCCACAAGGCTAACAGGCTTGGGACTCACTAGGTAATGTTGTGACTGTCTCAAGAGTTTCATCTCCCCCAATGCTTGTTAATGAAAAATGAAAACATATAATGAGTTAATCATCACAAACCAATGTGCACAGATGTGTTATTCATATAAAGCTTGCATGCAGTCTCTCACCTCCATGCCACCCCTCTGTACTCAGTTCTCAGCTCCAGCAGATTCTGTGACTTCGCACCAAAGGCGGCCTACATAAAGAGAAGGATGGTTATACTATTCAATCGTTTCCAGACACATTTTTTGCCTTTTCTGTCTTCGACAAGTTAATTATACTCTCTAACCTTCCAAATTAACTTGATTTACAAGTACCTCGAGGAAGCATAAAGTGCAACACATTCCACCCACCAATGGCACAGTCATTACAAACTTATGCTCCATTACTTAACACTATTTCAACCAGCAGAACCTCATATCTGCTTCTGGTAGGGATTCCAACAAAAAGGTACAAAATGTGAAAACCTGGACTTTGTTGAAATGCTGTCTAGAAAAATGTACACTATATTCTTACTACTTGCAAAAAGAGGTCTATTCCATCTGTCAATACCAGTTTTACATCATTTAATACACCACTTATGAAATAATGAACACCTGGTTACATAATAATAGGATGTTGTAAAATATTCTGGCATTAGCGATAAGATAAGTGAATGTAATTTACTTTTCCTCCATTAAAAAATGAAAGAGTGAAAAATAGTGAAAGAAGGAGAAATAAGTGTACCAATGTAATAAGAAGACTGACATGCAATTTAAAGTTGTAATGTAAAAGTAAGCAAGTGAGCTTTAAGTTCAGATCTTTTTATCAAAATACTTCAATGCTAGAAATATTCTGGTGACACTCCTGCGTACAAACTTACCGTTAAAGAGTCTCCCACAGCACCTACCACTTTGATGTCTCCCGGTTGCACCCTGTGAGCTAACAGAAGATCAGCATGAGCATATTTCATATCTAATCTTTCTATTTCCCTGCAGGCACTACAGTAAACATCTTGCTATTTACCTGAAGTGGGCGGAGGGTTGGAAGGAGCTATGTTAGCACAGGAGAAGTCACTGCCCCAATTCTAAAGAAAGACATGCATTTTGAGACATTTAAGGCTCTAATCTTATTTGGTGTCAAGCATAAATAATAATTTCATGCCATTTTAAAATTGTGCTGGAACTGTGACTTACTGCAGGTGGAGGGGTCGTGGCGGGTGGGCCTGGAAAAGTGTAGTCGCTGTTGACAGCAGTCGCAAAAAATGGAGTTGTCTAATAAAGAAAGAATGAATGACTTATTAAAAGACAAAAAAGATTTTAAAAAACACGTTTTTTTAATATATATATATATATATAAATTGTGGGACAAAGTTACCTCAGATGGACACATCAGTTCAATGCCAGCTTGAAAGTCTTGTGAAAAAGTCTTTTTGCCCACTGGCTCCAACTAGGAGAGTGTGAAAGTCAGCCATTTATTTTAGATCATTGTAAGATGCATTAAAAAATAAATGTAGGAAATTTCTTTTTTAAAAAAAACCCACCATGTTGTTCCATAGAGCACGAGCCATGAGAGTGTGAGCCTTCTGGCTGAGATGAAAACAGTCGGGTGAAAGGTACGAGCGATCGGGCCGGCCGTCCTTTTGAAAGACAAACGACAGGATGGAAGAAATATTTACAAAATAGTAAGATAATAAATAAATAAATGAAAACACCATGAATGTCTCAGGTGTGTCACTTCTTACCTCTAATCTAGGAAGGTAAATCTCCCTCATGAAGGGCTGCAGCACCACAGTGAAGTTGTTGTGTGTGTCATATCGCCCAGAGTCAACCAGCTGACTCATAGCAAGCTGGACAGAAACACAACCAAAGGACACAGAGACTTTTCACTGACAATTATTTTGAAATGAAAACATCATGACGATGATAATTTAGCTGTTGTGTAACAGACATAAAATTCAGATTGTTCCTTTTAGCAATTGTTGGTCTTGTACCTGGTAGCCTCTGTTGTATTCAGTGACCTTCTGGAGCTCAACAGATCCCTCTTTTGGGTTCAGTATGCATGGGCAAATTAGACTGCAAAAAAAAAGAGGGATGTTTTTTAATAATGTCTTGTTTCTTTTTGCATCAGACTGTTAATATTAACACAACCTAAAAGTTCACCTACCGCACAAACCAGCTGGGACAGCCCAGACTGCTATCACTGTGCAGCTCTCGCAGTGGAACAATGTGGAGCATCTCCACCAGATTGACAATCGCACGAGGCACCTGGATGATACCACATTACAGCAAGTTTGTAGGCTGTCTGGACATTGCATGTCAAAATTGAAACAACACAGAGGAAAATAAAATCTAAAATAGACAATAAAAAACAAGACAACCAACTACAAGGATTAAACAAAAAAAATGTTAATAATTAATAAATGGAAGCTAATGAAATAAAATAAACTCCAGGAATAAAAAAAAAAACAAATACAAAAAAAAACACTTCGTAAAACTTAAAAACTAAAGTGTCATCGCTCCAAATAAAAGGCAGATTAAACAGATATATGTTTTATATCTCTTTGAAAATGATGTGCTGACACCCAGTGAGGTTGCATGTTGGTGCAGAAAAAACATACCTCGTTATGAAGGATGTCGAGAGCTTCTTGAATACGAATGGCCACATTCCTGGGTGAGCCTAAAACCTGTAGGAAAAAAAAAAGTTTCCTGCTAGTAAACAAGACAAGAATGAGACTGAAGACCTTTGAACAGAACTGTGAGGCAAATTAAGACGAAAGAATTAGTTAATTAGTCTAACAAGAAAAAAAACTTCTCAGCATCTAATTTTATAATCAATTGAAATGTTAGTAATTACTGGTTTTCTTTATGAAGTTTTCCGACACATTATTTTCATGTTACTTTCAGTCTTAGGAAATTCTTATTTGCATTTCACCCCACTCTCTGACATTTAAATGCCCTCACATTAACCCTGTAATGAAGAAATAATGTGCAGATTAATTGATAAAAACATAATTATTAGCTGTGATTGAGGCAATTACAAAGTCCTTCTTGTCAATGGACTTTAAACCTAAGTTTTTCTCCTCCCAGATAATTTAAGACATTTTAATGTTCATGAATGAATAAGCAAAGTGTAATGGCAAAATAAATACAAAATATAAAACAATTGTGAAAATGATAATAATAAAAGAGTTAAATGTGCTCACGCTGTCTGTGCAAAAGTCACATATGTCATTGCCACCAATAAACATGGTGATCACTTTCCAGTCGTTCTGGAAATCAATACGCTGTAAAAGAAGATAAGGGTAAATCCTCTGTTAATTTGTTGATTGTGAACATGATACTGAGAGAAAGGTTACATGAGAGCAGATTTTAACTTGCTTCTACTGTAGATCACAGCTGCCTTACCGGATCAGTTTTCATTTTTTCCACCAGGACCTGCACCTGTGCCACCATGTCACTGAAGACACAAAGATTTCACAATAACATTTTAAAAAGTGCCAACTCTTTGTTCCGATGTCTTCTAAATTCAGCAAAGGTTTTATGTACTAAGAATTAAAAACGTGAAGATGACCACTGACTGGCTAGTTGCTCCTGGCACAGCCTGATTGAGGAAAGCTTGAGATGTGTCCTCACCACCTATTCCCTCCGAGAAGCCGGTCACATTGAGATTGAACTCTTTCAGGATGTCTGCAGACCACAAACACAGGAGAAAGTTGGAAAAAAACAACATTATAATAGAACTGATGCACATGTTTGAGTTAATGCTGTAGTTTAAAGTACAGTACAGTACAGTCATGAAAATCATATTTTTTAATATTCATTTATTCAATCATTAGTTTATTAAAAAGGAGTTTTGTATCAAATTCCACTTACAATATTTTTGCAGTTGAAAACTATGGAGCAAGTGGAATAAAATTTTTTGATTTAGTTGAAATTCTATAGTAGTTTTTCTACAGTAGAATTGTTTTTATTCTTTTGTCAAGTCAGTAGAATATATCAATTGTTAATTATTCTTAAAATTCTCCTCGTGTCCTGTAATTCCATGATATATTTCATTTCTGTAGTAATATAATAAAAGATTATTTTTTTATTTTTCAAAAAAATTTAAAAACATGTTAAAGATCTAGTATTTTAATGCTCATTACTAAAAATATCCCAAAATTTTTTGTTGCTTAAAGGTCAGGCATTGTCTGACACTATCTGGTCTGTTACATCTATAATGATAAGACATCACAATCATAAAGCAATACTATACTTGTGATATAATTATAATTGAAAAGATAAATCTTTCATAACTCATTTTTGGGTCATTTAATTTTAGGTAATGCTATATATTCTTTATATAATAAAATAAGAGACGAACATACTTGGTAGAGTTGTTACTGTTGTAATGTTTTCATCTCCACCAATGCTGAAAATTGAAGAAAAAAAAAGCTTGTTAGTTTGAAATGCAGCTCACAAAAATAGCAAATGAACAGCTCAAATGATTTCCCACACAATAAGTACTCAAACAAAGGTGTGCTTGAGCTTATCTTACCTCCATGACAGTCCTCTGTATTGATTTATCACTAACAGAAGGTTGTCTGTCTTTGCACCCACACCATTGGCTGCCTGCAGAAACATCAAAGATAGTAAGTTTATGTAGAGATGATTTACCACATCATAAGGTTAATTCAGTATTATATTTAGTATTTAGGGTAATATTTGATCATCATCCTTAATGGAATTTTCCCTAACATCCACCCAAGCAGCATTTTATCCCTTGAAAGTCATTTTTGCAAACACATCCACACACACATACATACAGTACAAACACAATAGGTTCATATCTTTACAGGCATTGTCATGTTTATTATATATACTGTACATACACACTTTCTTTTAATTGGAATAAGTAAGTTTTTAGCTTGAATCAAACACTCACTGTCAAAGAGTCGCCCACAGCTGCCACCACCTTGATATCTGCAGGTCTGACTTCATGAACTACACAGAGAACAAACAGGTTACATTGAACTCCACTCCTCAAAAAGTATTACCAGAAAGGAGCTAAAAATATGTATTTTACCGCTTGTGGGTGGAGTGGGAGATGGATTTCGGTCTGTGCAGGTGAAATTAGTGCCCATAACCTGCAAACATGCAGTATTTTTAAGTCAGTTTGTTAGCTTTAATTCTAAACTTTGGCTCTGGACCTGAGTTAAAACACTTACAGGATCTAATCTTGGAGAGGCTCTTTCCTCTCCTTCAATGAGGGAATTTTTCTGTGTCCGCAGGAAAGGTCGTTCCTGGGATGAGAGATCAAAATTTAGATATCAGGTTGAAAGTGTGTGTGTGTGTGAGGTTTGTGACACATTTATTTGCAAAACTTTTGCAACAAGACTGGAAGACTACACACAGTTTCCTTCACATGTAAGGCTTTGAAATCGACCGCATCACGAGATTGCATGCCTCACCTGGGTAGGGCAAGGAATACTAATGGAGCCGCTGTCCATGACCTCTGGCTGACCTTTCGACGGCTGAAGCTGGAGGAGAAGAGTCATTACTGGGTAAGTTTTAAGGTTAATGTGGGGCAACCCTGCGCAGCCAATGGACATTCAGTTTCAACTGATTACACAATCCTTGTATCGACCACTAGATCTAGGCCGATCAAAGCTGGAGAAAGTCATCCTGCGGGAAATCTGATCATATTTTACTACGTCTTATCTAATCAGACTAATAAATATGTCAATTACAGTCCATCTCACTTTTGCTTTGAATAATTACGGCAACTCTTTCCTGTTCACACATTTTACAACTGAGACACAGTTCAATGTTGAAGGTTGTCAGACTATAAAAATCAAATTTATACATAGATTACGTTGTACATTTAATTGTCATATGGCCTTGAATTCAAAAGAACTTACCAGATTTGTCCAAAGCTGAACAGCTAATTGATTTGGGTCAGACAGTGTGTTCTCCTACGAGAAAATATACAGCATATGCTAGTTACACATTAGCCATTTCAAGGCCCTTTCATGCATCATAACTGACAGACAGGCAGCATGATATATAGTTGTTAGTTACATCATTATTGATTATGAATGGCGACTTACAGAGTCTGACATTTGTTCAGGAATAGCTGGAGTAGACTGCAGCACAGCAGCAAAATCGTCTTTTTCACTGTGCCACTGTGGATTTTCCAAGACATGACTTAGAGAGTCCTGAAAACAAGACAAATACATTTTGGTCAAGTTAAGCAGCCAAATATGATTCAGATGAGCATGAGCCACAAACACACAAATGCCTTTTATTTATATGTATTTTACCTGCAGGGTTTTCAAAAGAGTTGCTTTCTGCAGTCGCTGCTTGAAGGCTTCACCTCTCATACACTCACAGCTGCTTAAAAAAAGCAACAAAGCAAACACATCACTGCCATATGCAGCTTTTAATTTACAGGATCACAACACTATAAAAAGCAAGGCTTTCACAGTGTCATAATGAAGATGAGCAAATATGAGGTGTCTTGTTTGCTTTTCATGATTAAAATTCAAAGTTAAAACACTCACTTGTCCTCCTGATGATTTGTGCTCCAAACAGCAACATGAACTAAAGTGTGATGCAGCTGCAAACATACAACCGACATTTTATTTTTTTGTTCATTATATGTGTGTGTCTGTGTGTAAAAATGCATTCAACAAAAGCTCCACACCTTTTCTTGCAACAGCTTCAGAGCAGCTTCAACTTCTTGCACAACAGCCTCAACATCTGCAGCAACCTGAAGCCCAAAGAAACAGCATTGCACTCTTAACATCCTGTACAAACTCTTTATGTAAACCATATCAAATATGATTTTACTGTGGCAAAGGTTCTTACATCTGGTGAACAGGCACACAAGGAATCTGTTGGGACAAACAGCAGCACAAACTTCCAGTCTGTCCCCTGCAAAGATACAGGAAGAGCAAAATGAGCCATTCATTGTGAGATGTGGGCAAAAGTTCTGCACTGATATCAGCTTTGGTGTCATTTGTGTGTCCTGCACCCTCACTGGCTGATCATCATCTAGTTTGAGGAATACAGAGAGCTCCTCACTCCTTCTGACAACCACTGACAATCACATTTTCTTCTACTTTCTGTTTTTATGCCTCTGTAAATGAACAAGTGGGCATTTGGGGAAGCAGGGAGACAATTTCCTTAGATCTGCATAATGAAACAGAGGGAAACTGCTAGCCTGAAAGAAAAAAAAATCTGTATACTAACACTCATAAAGCTCTCTTATCAAAACATTAAATCCTGTTTGTTTAATCCATTCAGAAGCTGAAATGTAAAACTTCTTATAAGGTTTTATGGGATTATGTTTTGGCTGGGTGCAATAACTTTTTTGAGTCTTGTTGCAACAGAGTAAAATGAAGATTTCAGTTTCTCTTTTATCTTAGATGGAGGAAATACAAGTTGGATTCTTGTTAACTGTGATTACAAGTTTTAATGAGATTAGCTGGTCCTTGTTAATATTATAGATATGTACGCTGGGAAAGGATAGCTCATGTAAATCCTTATATCCTGATTTCAGTCAAATTATTGTGGTAAATACTTTATTCCTATCATAGTTGAATTTTCATCATTTAAATGATAAAACCCTCAAAAATATGCTAGAATTTTGTTATGGGAGAATTTGGATATACCTGATGTGACGCAGAGAGAGACAGTTCCTTAGCTTCCTCCAATAAGCTTCTGCAAAACACACACATATACATAAAACACACCTGCAGGAGTGTGTATATACAGTATTTATGTGTGTGCTTGTCCGTGTGTGTGTCACATGCTCGTGTGTGTACCTGGGCTGCACTGAGGTCTGATCCACATGGTGAGCGATCACTTCAGGGTTAAACATGGACAGCAACTCTATTCAACACACACAGATATACTCATGTAGACCTCATTTACAATATACATAATCCCTAACAATACACTCACACAGTGGATTTTGCACATTTTGAGGTAGCTGCCGTTATTAAAAAAGGAAGCTGATAAAGTTTCTATTCTTGTTGATAGTTTTGCTCACTTTAATGTGAAATGAAGGTCATCACCTTTTGTTTATGGCCCACTGTCTTATCCTCAGCGATAAAAGCACCCAAACTTTGATACCTTCTTGACTATGACCTTCAACTCAACTGTCTGTAAATTGTAAATCCTTTTAACCACATGGTGGGACAATCTCTTCATAGTGTAAAAAAAGTATCGTTGATTTTTTAACAAAAATCCAGTTAAAAAGTTAAAAAATGTCAGACAAAACACAACAAAGTTGAAGAGCGGGACTACTTAAAATATTCTTTTGAAGGTTATATCAAATCTTGAATCAACACAGTAAAAGTGTTCACACTGATAAAGTTATAAATAAGCATAGACTTGACATACAGTAGGAATTGTATTTTATCAGCATTAAAATCTGTGTATTTTACATTACATTGTACATAATACACTTCTTCCCTTCTACCTGATTCTATAAATACACTGAGCTTTAATAAACTTACCAGCCACTCTGCTGACCACTCTGGATGCCTCATTCCTAATGAAAAAGACATGATGTTAAAGAGAATGAGTGTTGATAAAGTTTTCAGTGTGTTTATTAGCTTCCTCTTAAAGCAGCTCAGGAAGATGCTGCATTTGTGTTGCTTCCTCTGATGATTAGAGTAGAAATGTGGTATATTTTTGCATTTTATTTTATCTCTCTACCTCTGTGAGGATGGAATTCCTAAGAAATGGACAGCTGAGATATCGTCAGGTCTCAGAGAGTGAACTAATGGAGAGAAAACAGGGAAAAATGAAGCAGTCAGCAATGTTGTGATGCAACATTAACATCTAATACAACATATGTATAGAACAAATTCCAGTCAAGTAAGTAAGTTCTTTGAAGAGACTCATCATTCAGCGATCATTTAAACTAGCAAACAGATTTATATGAATAGTGATGATGACTGCAGAGTGGAGTTACCTGAAGAGGATGAGGACAAGGGAGCAGGTATTGGTGAGCAGAGTATTGGCATGTACATGTCTGCCTGTAGTACAGAGAAACACAATTCCTCAAACCATCGCATATAACACTGTATATTATTGCATATTTAAATTAATTTAGTGCCAAGGTATTATAACTGACACGCTACCTCTTCTGAATTTGCTGGTGATGGTTCATTTTTTCTTACATCAGTGTTGACAGCATCTAAGTTTGACACAAGGAACAAAAAAAAGTTACTATGTTTCAAAGAAAATTAAATTAACTTAGAAAGGAAAAAGGGGAAAATATTAAATGTTGGCAAAGTCAATTTAGTTAACACATAAGAATAAAAACATTAATTGAATTCACTAATTTTCCTTTAAATACAAAAGCTGACTTGAACATAGTACAATACATAAAGAAGAAGTCTCATTTTTAATAAACATATTGCTTTTATGTTTCCTTTAAATTGAATTACCTTGAGGTCTGTACTGTTTCATTAAAAATTCACTTCTCTTTGCTGCTCTTTGTCATTGATACTGATCAGTCTGTGTTATAAACTATCTGTGTGGTTTACTCTTTTCCTTTTTGCATCTCAAACTCTTTTGTGCACAGTGTACATGTACTGCATATTGTGTATTTTATTAGAAAAAAAAGCATATTTCTTATGTCATATGAATCCAGAAGGTGCTCGTGCTTGAAAGACACAAGTAAAGAAACGTTTAGTGAGCAGATTAAACCTGCTTTCATTCACATTGTTACAAATGCATGCATCATGCATCCACCAACATTATGCACAAGATCACAACTAAAGCAGACTGAATATTCACTCACCAAATAACTCTAATGTCATCACATGACTGAGTCACTTTGCACTCAGAGGTTGGAAACGGAAAAAAATTCATTCAGAGTACAAAGTCTGCCAATTGTTTCATAGTTTACCTGTAAACTCAGCACAGGATCCAAGAAGGGCTGCCAAAACCAGGAGTGCAAATCTCGCCATGATGTCTCCAGATCCTGAGAGGTTTCTGTAGCTCTCTCCTCTCCTCTCCTTCAGCCTCAGAGTGAGAATGACTGCAGACTTTCACCAACAGTAAAAGTACTCTGCACCTGTGAAAAGGGGTGGAGAAGAAGGCAAGGTGAGCAAAGAGGGAAGCCACTCTGCTCACACTCTTCGATTCACTTCTATTCACTCTTCGTATCTTTCTATTATCAGTTTATCTGGATGATAACCAACCAAACTACAAGTCAAACTACCGCGTCACTATCTTGACATTTGTTTGTCAAGGTGCATCTGTGGCACATGTAATTATGCTTGTTAATCCAAAGGATATCATAATGTTTTGCAACAGACCAAACTGACACATCATGGCATTTCAGAGTGTTGTAAAGTTTTGTTTATGGCCCTCACACTGGTGCTTAAGAAATTATCAATATATTAGATATAAATTTGATGGATAATTTTAAAATCCTTTTTTCAAAAATTTTGAATTTTATGTAATAGATAAAAAGACTAAATATACAATTCTTTATAAACCAGACAACTGTCACATTTTGACAGCTGAACTTAGTACTGTTTCCTAATGTCACAAATAATGTACATACATACAAAAATACAATACAAACACCACTTTTTATGTCTAATGAGACTTTAGTTGTCTTAGCTCTCTGTTTTCAGTTTGTCTTTTTGATCTTTAGTCAAAACAGATTTTTAACTGTTATTTCAGAGAGTTAAGACTCATATTTTGCCACAAAAACATCCTCTAGAGAAGTAAAATTGAGCTCCACCATCATTTTAAGGAGCAGAGCAGAGTTTGTAGACACAGTGATAGTAACCAGAGTGATTTTCCATGGAAATGAATACATTTCTGGTTCATTGGAAAACTCATTTGGGTGTAAAAGCTCAAACAACCATAAATTTTCCTCCTCAAAGTTTAAATCTTAGTTCTCTGGTTGAAGAGGATGGCTTTCCATGATGTAGTACATCACTCTGATATTTACAGAACTTTGCAAAGTGTTAATCTAAAATAATATGTGCTTCTCTGACCTATAGTCTTACATCACAGGATGCACATTTATGACTTTGTAACCTCTGATGATACATGGAAGTTCCTGTTGTTTCATATATTTCACCATGGTTATATAATTACATGTTAACAACCAGCCATTTAGGTTCAGTTTTGGAGATGTGATGAGATTAGATTGCTGAACATTTTATGGGTTTGTCCTGAGATTGGCTTTGCAGATAGCCTGACCCTTGGAGTCAAGAGAGAGTAAAACGACAATTTATCTTGATGTTCCAGAGCTATCAGATTTACATCAAGCAGCAGAAATGAGTCACGTTGCATCAAAATGAACTTATGCATCAAAATTTTCTGACAGCGTAGCACCTTTATAACTGTAAGAGATTTTACAACATGCTGGACCTTCTTTTTATTTGTCATACTGCATATAGCAACAAAGGAGACTAGAAGTTTAAAGGCCCTGCAGGCAAATTTGCAGCTTCTTATGTTCTCTGTTGCACTTTGAACTGTTACATGTGCCACCACTATTGTTTCTGTTTTTGTCCATCACAACAAACAGTTCTCACTTAGTTAATCAGTCAGTGGACGTGCCCTTAACATAAACTTTGTCAGTGTTTCTTCAGAAAATTCAGCCCATATTTTCAAGAGGCGTTCCTGTCCAGTCTAAGGTTTCTCACAGCAGACGTATTGACAGAGTGGCAAAAGCACAGGTGTTATTAATAAATTAACGCAGGCTTTGTGCCATTCAAATTTCCCAGTAGGTAATGACAGTGAGCCAGCATGAAAAATACCAGGACCCTGAAAGCTTAAGAGGTAAAATGAAATTCAGTCATGATTAATTATATGCTTTTTTCAACTGTGACAAGTCAAATGTCATGTTAAAAACGTCCATTCCTGCATTAGTGGCTTTGTTATACAAGTGGTAACCAGTTTAGTCTTACACAGTCTGAACCCATCTGTATCTGTGGTGTAGAGAGAGCCTGACTTATTTGCCCTCTCCATTTGCTCAGACTTTTAAATGTAGGACCTCTATGAGGTGCTTTGAGGTGCATTTTCCATGAATAGGGGTCTTCCATTATAGATAGATAGATAGATAGATAGTCTTATCTGTTACAGTGTACTAAAATTGACTTTAACAGTAGGAATGACATAATTAGTCGATAATTTTGGCCAAACTGTTATTTCTGTCAAACATATCTATTCAGGCTCGTGTTACCAGCAACCGCACAGGATAAAAACATTTAAAGTCTCTCATGGTTCATCTGTATGGGCGTGTTTGTAATGTGAACTGATGATAAGCTTTTCCTCCGCTCTGCTGACACCTCGTGGATCTGCCTTGGGCCGCTGCAGCACGAGCTGCTACGTCACGACCGGATGTTGATACTCGCCCGCAGACAGGAACAGCTGAAAAAGGACAACAAAGCCACGACGACGACGGTACAAACAACAGATGTGCGTCTAAAATATACCTAAAATATCGGTGACATCATCGCCGTCGGGGACATTTTGTGGCGTTGCAGCTAACAAGAAAAGGTAGGAAGCCGTCATTTTGAGCCAAGAAGAAATAAACGTTTTGTTGTTGTTCCGCTTAGCTTGTTGTCGTTATCGGTCTTTTAGCTGGACGGCTAACGTGACGTTAGCTTCTTGATTCATTAGTACGAAACCACTCAGTCAAAATGTTAAAAGGCACGGTGGAAACCAGCAAATGTGTCTAGCGAACTGGCCCCTTTTGGCAGGTCGACAAAAGTATTGATCTGTGACGGATGGGTTACATTGATTAATTGTCAATAATGTATTTTTATTTTCAGCAGCGTTTTAAGCTCATCTGCCATCTACAGTCCACAGTCGTAATGACGAGCTGGTCAAGGAACAAAAAGTACTTTACTTGATGAAATCAGTAAAATGCTAAACAGGATGATATTGCGGCAAAGAAAGGCCAAAACAGTACCTCAAAAAACAATAATTGATCAAAGCATAAAAAACAGTTTTTCTGCTGAGTCAAATTATGGTTTATTGTTTATGTAAGTTTAAAAAAAGCTGCCATTTGTGGCCTTTTTTGTTTTCAAAGAAGAGGAGATGCTCCAGCAATACACCTCTATGTATAAATGTGGCTACTGGTTGCCTTTTAATACTGTAGCCTAGATTACTGAAAATCCTCACTGACTTCAATGTCTAATCTAACCATATTGATATTTATACTTACTGCACATAAGAGATTTACACATCAGGCTCTGTTAAAGGAGTAATTACAATTTAGTTGACAATATGGCAAAACCTCTCAAACATGTAATACCTCATGGTACATACTGTCATGTTGACCATCTTTAAGGTGTAGTAATGTAAATCTTTACTGCCTCTATACTGTTTAAAGCCAAGTCCTACTCTTATTAAATTGACTAGCCATAAACAGTTTGCCCTGATTTTGTCTCAGATTTTAGCCCGAGTCTCTCCAGGAGATTTGAACGATGGGACGCATCTTCTTGGACCACATTGGCGGAACACGCCTCTTCTCCTGCGCCAACTGTGACACCATCCTGACCAACAGGTCTGAGCTGATTTCAACACGCTTCACCGGAGCCACAGGCAGAGCTTTCCTTTTCAATAAGGTACAGAGTTATTGACATTAACTGCCCGTGACATTTATATTTAAATCAAATAGGGCACGGATATGCAGTAACTTTTTCCCTGCCTCAAAAATGTGTTAGCATGCTTTTGTCTCAATCCCACAGGTGGTGAACCTCCAGTATAGTGAGGTACAGGACAGAGTGATGCTTACTGGAAGACACATGGTGAGGGATGTAAGCTGCAAGAACTGCAACAGCAAGCTGGGTTGGATCTATGAGTTTGCTACTGAGGACAGCCAGCGGTACAAGGAGGGACGTGTTATCCTGGAGAGGGCACTAGTTAGGGAGAGTGAGGGCTTTGAGGAGCATGTCCCCTCAGACAACTCCTGAGTCCCTAACTTTGGATTAACTCCTTTCCCTCTCCTTTGTCCCCTCGCCTCTGTGCTGCACATTACCACCTGCAGACTTAGTGGTCAGTGAAGTTTGGCTTCACCCCCCCACACACACACCCCTTCCCTGTCTCTGGCCTATGACCCAAGACATCCTCCTCCCACTTCCTGATTTATGTGTCACAGGGCACCACCCTGAAAACAGCTGGGGACACATATAGGGAGTTGTAACCTCACTTGTTTAAGTGTTCGTGCACAGTCGCACAGAATTTTCAACATCTCTGCACAAGGCATGCTTCACACTTCGTCATATGGTAATTAAACACATGCATGAAAATAGACATGGTTGATCATATTGAAAAAACATTGCTTGATTTTTGTTATTTAAATATCTGGAGGCAGTAGAGCTGACAGCATTTAACAGCAATGTTAAATGAACCAATGGAGCTGTCGCTCCATATGCTGCTCTCAAGTGGCTTGTGCTTCTCTGTTGCCAGCTTTGTCTTAATGTATTTGTCACTGGTGATCTCTGAATGCGATTAAGACCATGATATATCTGTTGCTTTTTATTATCTAGTAGTCTAATGAATGCAATAGTGTTTAAAATCTATGTTATCATCCAAAAGATACCGCAAGTTCGCACAGATTGATGTCATATTTAAATATTTGTTGTAGTGTTTGACAATGATAGGAGTTTTATTTCGATATGGCTCATATGATTCATTCATTTTGATTGGCACAACATTCTTGAAGTGCATACAAAGTGGTTTGAGTGTCCATTCTTGCAGTTCATAGTGATCTCCTGTACAGTAGATAGTCGTGCAATTGGTCCCAGAATTTAATTCAGTTCTACCACTCTCCATTGGTCAGCATGAATTCTGTGCCTGTGTGATGTGCCGTGTGAAGCGCAACATGTTACTTTGGTGACTCATGTACCTTCCGGCCATGTGTCTTCAGTGTGACGGAGGAGGAATGTGTTTGAGACGTGATGGAGACGTTCTCTGGTTGCCTGCGAGCTGAAGGAAAGGATAATGAGAGGATGGGTCACGCAGTTGAACGTAGCCAACACTGAGAGACAATCTTACAGACATCCTGTGGAGGATTTACCGACAGTAAATATTCTTTTACCAGTTAATTCATCAGAGTTTGAAACAACACACTGAAAATATGTTTAAATTGAGCCTGAGTTTAACTCTGTTCCATCTATTTAAACACAGTTGACTGCAGATGCTGTCTCCTACTTTCAGGATAGTGACCCATCCTCTTTTTATAATCCTAGGCTTGGGGCAGATTTGGTCATAAGATGACTTGTTTCTTACAACACAAAGCCAAACGAGCTTTAATGGAGTAAGTCTTTAAAGTTGAGCATTTGTCCTCTGACTATGCCAGAGCATTCGTTTTATATTGTCAGTGTCCTGCAAAGATTTAAACCAAAATGTCAAATAGTGAGGAAGAAAAAAAGAATTCTTAAAAAAAACACACACAACCCAATCTTCATGACATTTGGGGTTATTTTTGAGTGGGTTACAGCACAGCATCATAGCCCTCTTGTTACACGGTGGCATTTCAGAGTATGCATGCCTGCAGGCATTACCATACTGGTCCAGACTTCATTAGAGACAATGCTAATGTTTTTGCTTGCCTTTACAAGGTCATGCAAGGCATGTTTTCTGTCATTTTTCTAAAAAAAAAAAAGAAAAAAAGAGTGAAATTCAATGGGTTTTACTGTACATTGATGCCATCCATATCTCCAAGTCAGTATAGTGTGCAGTCAATGGCCGTGACAGAATATTATTATCATTTTGTTGTTCACTTTTACTGTTTTATTGATAGGCCATTGCTTTTATTTGCATTATTCTGTATGATTGTTATTTTATTCACTGATACATTTATCTTATTGTATATTTTCACGATTGGAAGTTTGGAAAAAAAAGTTTTCTTGTATGGCTATAGCAAGCTTTTCTCTGATGTGATTTCTAAATAAACATAGTCTTGCTGGATAAAATTTCAGTCTTACATGTGTTTTTTTTTGCAACTGAGATTTTTTTTGTCACCAAGTGCAATAGAGGCAGAGAATCATCAATTGCAAGTTTTTGATCACGTGGAATTCTGATTGGTATCAATATGAGAGAAGACAGCTTGAAATACATGATAAACTATGACATCTATTGCAAGATTATATTTTTTCTGTCCTTTTGTTAATCTTTTTCCTCAGGATATTAGGTTTATACCTGGTGCTTAAGACATATTTATAAATAACAGCACATAGATTTGCAAACTTAGGTTTTGAAAATACTGATATATTCTGTCGCATAAAGGGAGATACAGAAGGGGAGGCCATTTATGAGCAAAACAAAAATCCACCTCTAGGTGGCAGCAGGATACCGAGAGACAGGGTGATCTCTGAAGATGTTTTCCCTTGGATGATGCTGAGTCCCTGGGCTGCCTCTGACGTTAACCCGCTTGGTATGGTCTGTAGAGCTTCACTGCAGTCTGGAAATACATGTCAGAGGTAATACTCCAGAGCAGTCATGAATCAAGTCTGCTGGATTATGTGCAGCTAAATGAACTGCTGGTACAAGCAAGTTGAATGGGTTGTTATAGAAAAATTTTTTCCTAAATCATCTAAACTATAAAATCTTAATCCTGCTTCATCAGGACTCATAGTGAATAACCCAGAATGAGGAGGGTTTTTGACTGCAGTATAAATAGTTGGTGACGATTCAATCCTAATCCACCCACTTATATTGCAGTGCTGCCGTGAAGTTATTTATAGCTCTGATCCTGTTGGAAGGCTTCTTTGTTAGTGTGTCTGTGTCACAGTGGTGGAATCAACAACAGATCTGCTCTTCTGCAGTCACTCCTGGAGGCGACCACACTGGGCACGCAGCGCTAAACTTAGCTCACACAAATATTAATTAAAGGTCACTGAACACGACAAACTGTTCTTGTCACGGTTATTTTTATATCCACTTCTTCTTTTTTAAGGGATTTAGGGCATTAATGGATGAAGAGATTGATGTTTTATGACCACATCTAGAGCCATTTAAATGCCGGACATGTCCTGAGGCAAAGAGGAGGCTCTGTCTCCTTAAAGCTCAGTGTTGAATTGCTTAATAAATCATATACTCTTTGTCCCTGCATTACCACAGGATTACCTGCTGTCTTTACCGAAAAAGCTTTACCGGCCAGACAAGGATAATTACATTACCTTGTGATCCTAATCCTAGTCTGCATGCAACTGGAAAGACATGCCGCAAATCTGCATCTGACGGAGTCTTGACGTGTAAAGAGAGCTATTTTTCCACTTAAACTTAACTTCCACAGTGCTTTTGGGCAGGACTTGAGACAGTGAGATTCCCTGAGGACTGTAACCTCAAGCTCTAATGAGTGTTTAAGGGATCCTGTTCAACTCTTAGAGCGAGCTCTAATAACAAAAGGAAAAAATGCTCCAGTGAAGTGATGTTCTCTCGTGTCTCATAAAGGGTGATGTTTGTGCATCATCCATCACCTCCTCCACCCACTGTCGAACCTATTAGAGCAAATCTGAGGTTATATTCAGATGCAGAGGATGATTTGGAAAGGGGTGGGGACTGCCCAAAAAAACAAGAGGGAAAAAAAAGAAGAGGTGTAATTTCACCCTTAATTGGCTCATGATTCATGTGCCAAGATGGCTATTTTGGTTTATCCTCGCCTTTTGTCTGTTTTTGATTTTGTGGGATGTCAGCATCACTCCCACACTCTATCCCCTCAGGAGTGCAGAGATATAGGATATAGAAATAAACTTCTGTCTTCACACACACAAAGGAGTGACATCATTCTGTCAGCGGGAGAAAATAGCATGCTTTCCATTGACATCACTCTACATCCTGTTGCTAGGAGACAGGGGAGTCAACATTAGTTACTATGGTGACTGCACTTCACCTTCAAAGCTCCTGACCTTTTTGGTTGTCTATGGTAGACTAGAATGCGTGTGTTTGTGTGCATGTGTGTGTGTATGTACAAAATAGACAAGGCAAACTGTGGCCCTGGTGTTGTGTAACATGAGCATTCAAGGTCTTGTTGACTCACTCGCTGCAGTGTAGTGATGGTTAGTAAATTCTAGATTAAAGGACTGCAGAGACAAATGCAGCAACTAAAACTGTCACAGTAAAAACAGAAGAGTGTAATGAAAGTATTGTTTTACACGAGTGGAAAGAAGAATAAATGAAAGAGAACCTACTCTAACAACTTCTTAATAGTATAATAAGGTGACACATAGTGTTAGCAGTGTGTAAAATTTTAAACTGTTACCGAAAGTCTAATGGCATGATCCATTATGTAATTTACCATAAGATTCACTGAGTTCACAAGCATCAGTGGTTAAGCCAGTAGTCAAGTTTCCAAAGTACGCAATAAAACTTGAAAGAATGATGACTGGAAACATGAGTAAGTTGATATAGTTTATTTATTTAGATATACATTTTCCTCCTTTAAGAGCCTGACTAAAACAGTGTCCACTGTGATTACCTGAGGACAGTGAGTTTTAAGAGGTCCAGCATCAAAAGGTGATTGTATAATGGGGAACAAAAGACAGCACAAGTGAGAGAGTAAAAGAATAGATGGAGATTCTAGCTGGTTGAGGAAACTGATATAGTACCATGTTTGGTAAACTACTACATGCTGATGATAAAATTGTTACCACAGCTGGATCACAGTGACTGGAAACAGCCCCCTTTACACGATTAACTACAGGAGCTTTAGAGTCATACAAACAACAACAACAAAAAAAAAAGACACTTTAGTCTACTTGCTATTGTGTGTTTGACAGACATTTGTCTCACATAACAGGGTTAAAGTGGTCGGCTAGATCACACATTGCACAGTGTTAAAGAAACTGCTATGGAGTGTCCGAGACACAAATAATTCCTGACTCCGACAATTAACATGGTTTGAAACGGTACTGAGTGGCAAAGAGAATCTGTGGCTAAAAGCGGTTGCAGCGCCACTCCAATCTTGTCTCGATTTCTGTCCTTTTTTGGCACAATTGGAGTAGCTTTCTCAGCTGTCATTTGCTAATTGAGTTTAGCAAGCGCATCAATGCCAGTCCTCTAGAGAGGGACACAGGCAGAGGTGGGCATTACAGGGCTTTTTTGGATTAGGTTGACTTCGGGGCCAGTTTTCCACTCCAAGTCTGGTCCTCCGTGCCACCCTGCACATCGAGGGGTAATGTTGTCCCAACAGGACATTCTTCCAACCGAGCACCACCCACATCCTGCCTCTACAAGGCATTCCTTCATTCCCTGAAAGGTCACAAAGCTCATCTGGTTCTACACTTTCTTATCCACATTTAATATCTCAGACGGATCTTTGATCTCGATGACTCAATCACCACAAGAGTTACCTTAGTGTTGCTGCTGGCAACCTTGCCAGTGGAGAGTGAAACTACCCCTTTTTTGATGAGACAGACTACATTCGGTTTGGTTACTCTTAAGAATCACGTCTGCTTTTCACACCTTTGGCTTTTAAGTGCAAAAGCTACGTGAGGAAACAAGCAGAATAACGTATTTTATGTTTCAAGTTCTACACAGTGATAAACATCAACAAAGAAGTCATCTCTAAGGACCAATTGGGAAAAGTTCATTCCCAAATTTGTATAAAAGGGTAATTTTACCCATAATGGTAAACAATGGTACACATATATACCTGTATATTCCTTAATAATTCTCTGTGAATTACTTTAGTCCTTTTCTTTCCTTGACAGACTAAAGACTACTAATGGAAAATGACACATTTAACTAGTCCCATCTGTCTAATCTAGCTAGTGACGATGCTGATTTCAATATTGGTTAGAGACAAGTCATCATACGTACAGGTGGTCTGTACTATGGCTCTGCTCCATAACTTATGACACCGATATAAAACCAAGGGAAACACATACAATATAACCAGATTCTAAGACATGGCAACAGTTTAACAAATACTAAACAGCATTGTTTTATGACACATGTCCACACTGAGGTCCTGAACAAACAACCATAATAAACACCAACAACATAAACGGAGAAAATGCACCGACAGCAAGCTAAATAACAGTGATAATACAAGGAGACTTACAAAAGGCAAGTGACATGTTTTTGTGTGATGAATTTCTTGAATCCAACACAGATAAATGTACATAACATTCCTCTGTTTCTTCTTCAACAGAAAGCTGAAGCCATGCATACTGTCTGGAGGTGAATTCATTACTCCCTTTCTAAGGCATGAAGCATCGGGCCCCTCAAAGGGACCCTCCTGCCCTCCGGACTGAACAGGCCAAAACAAGGTGGCAGCGTCCTTGCTGAGGATGGAAACATGTCATTGTCCAGTCAACCGCGTCTTACATCCTCACTGCATCTTCCCATCCAGCCCTTTACTTTTCTCACCCACGTTGGCTGCCATGGACTTCCAGTATCGATGGCAAGAAAGCTCCAGCAGCTCCAGCCCACCAATCAGCTTCTGCTGAGCTGTATACACCCCAACCATGATCAGGAAGTAGAGCCTGAATGGAGCCCACAGCCACAGACCAGTGAAGCACAGAGCAATGAAGCCGCTCCAGTACAGCAGTGAGGCGGCTTTGATAAGAGCTACTCGCAGCTCCGTCTTGCAAGGTGGCACGCGTGCAACACCTTCCCTGTCGAAGGCCCGGGGCTGGCACGAGTAGAAGTCCCGCAGGCGAACCTCTTTCTCAGCCCAGCGGTCTCGACACCAAGACTCCAGGTCGGAGGAAGAGGTGGGCAGTGAAGACACCGGGTAACGGTGGACATGGAAGTGGATCTCACGAGGGAAAAGCCCCAGGATGAGGTGGCGTTCAGTCTGGGGGATGTTTTTGGGGTATGCCACTGTAATATCATGGACGGCATCCAGGTTGTCACCTAGGAAAGGGAAACGAATTTAAATGATCAAAAAGACACAGAACTTGCTAATTTAGTGGTTAAATATACCAAAACAGGATGTTGAACTAGACTCTTTACTGTAAACTAGGCATTTTTAGACCTGGCGACATGACACTGTGGGGAGATTTAATGTGATCCCTTTTCCACTTCCCCACTGGTTATTTAAAACTTCTTGCACCCTTAAAAATAACAGTATGTAGCCTTATTATACATGCCTTTAATTATCCAGGGGTTAGAGCTTTATCCCTTCTCTTTGTCAAAACTACCATGAGCTCTACACTAGCATCACTGATCTGCAGTGTCCTTAAAACACAGTCAGAGCTGAATTAAATATCAAGTGGACAGGATGACACCTGCCAGTGCCTGCTCCTGTGCAGCTCAGCCCTGCTGCAGTAAAAATAGAGCCGAGTGGGGCACAGAGGACTTGGACAAAGAACAACATGCACAGCATGTCAGTCAGTGGTGCAAAGAGAAAGAGAGAGAAAGAGAGAAAGAGAGAGAGAGAGAGAAAGAGAGAGAGAGAGAGAGAGAGAGAGAGAGAGAGAAGAATTAGCTAAGTCTGATGACATCACACTGATTCACAACACCTGCTTGGAGAATTAGTGCCATGCTCAGCATACAGGGCGGGCGGGGGATGCGACAGCAGGGCCAGAGGTGGTATTTAAGAACTCTGGAGGACAGCCAGAATTAGCTCATGGGGAAACATGAGGATCTCAGGGGTGTTGTAATGGCAGGCAGTAGAATGAAGCAAAGGTCTAAGACTTAAAGAAATAACTGGTATGATACCTCTTCTACAAACACTCCAAACTGTACATAAGCTACAATTATCATGAAAGCATGTCATTTTCCCACAGTTCTGCTGGTAAAATATTTCCCTCATAATGACAGACTTTAAATACACACACAGCAATTGTCTGCTGTTTGACTGCCAACTAATAATAACATTTTTTTATTGTGAGTTGATCATTTTTTTTGTAGAAACGGATGATGTGGCTCACAGCTGACCTTTTCGTAGTCTTTCCACAATGAAAGTGAATCCAGTGGTTCGGGGGTGCAGCACATAGTCGAATTTTGGCAGACTGTTCTGAGCAGCGAACGCATCACTCTTTGCTCTTGTATTTTCTGCAAGAGACACAGGCATACAACAAACCTCTGTCACCTATGTTGCACATTTGAATCAATTTTGACTTTGTTCTTAACAGCAGTTTATCTACATTGAAGATTTACAATCTCATATCTATTATGAAAGGAAACATCCCAACATGTAGGCTACATAAACCTGTAAATGAGATAACTGTTAAAAATTAGTTGAAAAAAGATTAAATGGTAACAATAAAATTATACCCTTATAAAAAAACAGTTAAACAGTAATAATGTTGGTTATAGAATATGATCACATTCAAGAAACGTCCTCCAGTGACAGCTGCTTACGCATTTGTAAAAAAACACAGAGGGACATAAACACAGGAAAGATGAGTGTTTATTAAGCAAACATTCCTCAGGAACTTGTTGCAGGACCATGTAAACTATACTGTGTGTCATTAGTCATGTTATGTAACAAGTAGATGAAGCTGACATGTAGGACAAAGGAACTATGGACAGACCTTTGTTGATTGAGCCTCTGCTGAAGCTTGTGATTCTTATACAATCTTTTATTTAATTCACACCAGCTCTACAAGCTTCAAAAGAGGCCATGGAAAACTTTAGATGGACTTGTGTGCACCCTGGACCTGATCCTGTAGATTGGAAGTCTGTATGTAGGTCTCTAGAATGAGTATTAGAGAGTGAAGATCAGGACAGCTTCCATATTAGACATCAGAATGTACAGCATACATCCCTTGTTTCTTGTGTCAAATTAAGCCTTCAGGTTTAAGAGGCTTAAATACAGACGTATGTTCACACGCAGAGGCACATACACAACACTTAAAGCAAAACAACCTTTCAAGCCCTAAATCTGTTAACCAATTATGATGCAACTTCACTGAACCCCTCATGACATCACAGTATGTAAAGAAAAGATAAGCTTCCCTCAGTAAAGCTACTCGGGACTTTGATTGGCTTAATGGTGATCTGAAAGGGGTTTAGACATTGGTGTCACTGTTGCTTGGATTGAAAGATCAGAGCATTCTTGCAGAAATGACTGTGTGGCGTGTGCGTCAAGGGATTTGGCTATGCCTTATCACTTGGAAATTGTGTTTGCATAACTGTGTCAGTGTGAAGGTGTAAACAGACGCCACACGGAGCTCTGGAAAAGTGACTGGTGGGTAACACGTTCTGAGGACAACAACTAAAATGTGCAGGGTTAGTAATTGTAACACGTCCAAAGGATGGATATGTGGCATTATTTATTTCTCACCGGTGAGGTCCGTGCCCTCTGGGAACAGCAGCAGCTGCAGGGGCTCTCTGATGTCACAGAAATAGTCCAGCATGTTCTCCATGTGCGTTTTGTCCATTTCCCAACGACGCTGAATAAAGATGAAGCAGGCCACCTGCATCGCCCAGCCTGAACAATAAATAAAATGTCTTAACATGTGTAATTGATTACATCTCATTCTCAACTGATTCTGTAAGGCTTTTCAAAGCAGCCAAGAGCTTTTTTGTCCCGAGAAAAGCTTTAGACATTTTCCAGGGCACCTATGTTCTCCCACTTTTGTCAAACCAGTGTCTTCCTGCAGGAAAAAAAATGTATATTTTATTTTATGTTTATGGTAAACTACACTCAGTTTCTTGTTAAGTAGGTGAACTTGGTTCAAACTAATTCACTCCTATAGTTCAGTCTTGCGATAAGTCCTACATTATGAAGGTCACAATGTTCTGTTGTTTGTTTAAACCGTTTCAAAGATGTGTGGATTCAGTTAAAGGAGTTTGATTTGGAGGATGAAGTTTGCGATGCTGATGAATTCCCTCATTTTCCCAACAAATGTGTCTATTATTTTGTCCAGCTCATTTCTATTAATAAGTTTAATAATAGCTGGGAGAAACACAAACTGATTCCTCCAAAATGATCACACAGTTGGCTTAACACCTCTCTCAATCACTTTAAAGAACTTAACATTATGACGCTCATAAAGAAATATTTATTGAAAGACTGTTCTTCTTTCATATTTGGATTCAGCTGTCTCCATTTTGATGATTTTACCTCAGACTTGATATACATTAGAGTTAGGGCCGGGACTTTAACGCGTTAATTTCGATCAATTAATTATAAAGATTTTGACGCGATAAAGATTTTAACGCGATTAATTGTTTCCTTTCCAAGAGTCCGCATGCGGAACCTTCCTACTCACGCGTTT
>JAQMCX010000015.1:7391695-7412254 GCA_029814765.1 Acanthurus leucopareius
GATTAATTTCGATTAATTAATTACAGACCCTATAATTAACGCGATTAAAAATTTTAATCGAGTCCCACCACTAATTAGAGTATATATTATAGTGGAGGTGTGCACCCAGGACACCTGCTGTTTACCCACCAAAGCCAGGCACAGCTTTCAGGGCAGCCTTGAGGCAGATCTTCTCCAGACGAAGGTAGCTGTACCTCAGCAGACAACACCACAAAAACATCCAGTCCAAACGAGTACGGTGATTCATGATGATCACACTTCGCTCCCCCGGAACAAAGCCATCACCTGTTATCACCACCTTTACCCCAAATACCAGCTCCAGCAAGGACTACAGAGGGGAGAGATACCGGGATGGAGGGAGGATGAAGGAGTAGTGAAAGAGGGAGAGGAACGGAAAGGGGCAGTGAAAGAGGGTGTAAAATTGAGAGGTGGATGAAAAAGGAAAGACAAGAATGATCATTTGAAAAGGATGTAGAGGGAGAGAGAAGGGACTGGGAAGAGAAAAGATGGAAACATAAATTTAAAAGAGGGACAAAAGTGAGAGGAAATTAAATTAATAATGCTGTCAATTCATGTGGTCACTGTAAACAGGATTTGCATAATTGTTCAAGGGTAATCTAAATAAATCGAGTTTACTTCTGACAAAAATAAAATCTTATTAAAGAGTCGGGCATAAATAAGACCCAGATGACGTAGGTTATCCACAGTGTGTCAAACAAAGTCAATTTAAGACCATCTGGCAGGCACAGAAGTAGGCTAAGTAAAGACTAAGCTGGTGTACACACCACAGGAAGGGTGAGCCAGGTAGCAACGATACGATCAGTGATCCAGCGGTACCAAGCAGGAGACAGCAGCATGAGAGGCAAAACTGGACCAAGCATGAAGACACTTCCAAAGAAACTACCCAGAAACAGGGTTATCACGAAGTACAAGCCCCGCACCGACACAGCCATCTGTGGAGAGATGAAAAAGGCAGATTAGATTAGCTGGAATACAAAATTAATGACAAAAAGAGAACCTTAAGAAGTCAAAGGGCTGAGGAAGGTGAAGCTATATTAAGAAAGGAGATTAAAAATTGTGATTTTATGGAATTTATTAATATGACAATTTTGGAATTTTACTGTAGAAGAAGCTGAGGTGGAACAACTTAGTAACAGGAAACAAATGGGATTATCTACGGTCTCATCAATAGCACAGACTGCTGTGCTGTTATTCCTGACATATTTTCCCACAAACAGTGGAAAATTCATGGCAGACATCACTAGTATGGAATGTAAATAGGGGAACCTTTCTGACTGTGGCTAACAAATTGTGGGTGCATGGTCACTAAATCAAGTGTTACTGTGGTTTCAAAATTATTAACTCATGCACATGTCTGTACAATGGTATAACCAGATTATTCAAATAACTTATGTTAAAAAAACATAACTAAATTAATCCAAGCTATTAAAATGTACCAGTGAGTTCACTTAGAAAATTTAATAGTTGATAAGCAACCACGTCTCCAAATAAATTATCCATTTTTGTGAAGTTACCCAGGAGCTCCTGAAACGATGACTGAAAGCCACTGATCAAGATATTAGGTTAATAAAAGCATTAGACATGATAAGAGTAATGAAGGTACAACTGAAGTGATACGCTTGAACTTTATCATCCTTTCATGAGAGCACTAATGATTTTACAACAAATTAATAATTACTCTTACAATTCATGATAAACCTATAAACCAGTTATCATTAACAGCGTTGTAAGCATTACTAGACAACTCTGAAAACACGTGATGAAGTAATTGTGTTCAAGCAAAAAAAAGATCTGGGTGAGCATAAAAGGAAGCAAATTAAGTTGACAGAATGCTGGTTACGTACATTCATAACAGTAGTTGCGACATTGCTGAAATACCGCATGGTCATTACATCCCTGAGGGGAGTAAACTAAGCCTGTAATCCTTCTGAAATTCAAAACCAAGTAACAGAACCTTCAATTGTCCCTGACATATGACAAGTTTAAAGGGGCTCGTCTCAGCATGCCAGTGGGGATCCCTTGTCATTTCAATGACATCAGTGGTGATCACTTCAGCTTGCGGTGGTGATGTTACACTTGTGGAACATGTCTCTTTTGAAAATCTGATCACATGCTACACACGGATATTTTTGCTTATTTCCCCGTTTACACTTCTTCTCAGGACTACATGCTTGACTAAAATCTCAATTGTTCATTTTGTTGCACATGTTTTGTTGCACCTTATTAGTAAATGGATTTTTGTGGTCTCATTTAACTCAAACATAAAATTATCCAAGCAGCCACTTAGCAAAGTCAACTCAAGCGCCAAATAGGCCAATTTATTTCCATGAAGTACAGCGGACATTTTAATATCTGGGGTAAGTGGATGAATAACACTCATTCAATAGCAACCAAGACATATTGCCCTTGAGCACCTCATTTAAATGTTTTAATGCACTGCACCTCTGCGTGCTGAGGTACCTGTAATAAAAGATTATGTTAATAAACTTGATTTGACTCTGTTATAAACAGTGTCTATTCCTGAAAGTGGCTTCTGGATCTAGATTGAGTTACTTTATGAATAAGAAGGAATATCTGCTAATAAGCAGCACGAAAAACTTAAAAATGCAACCCACACAAATGATAGGATTCACTCATTTCAAACTTAGCCCTGGAAGAAGTCAATTACAAGAAAGTCCCATGAGATTAAGTGTAAAAGGGGAAATACAGTGAGTCCTGATTTGATTAGGCCCTGATACTGCTGATGCAGAGAGTCTGAGCTGATGCTACAGGAAAGATTTCATCTCGCAGGTGTTTCCATCTCTTATATGAACTGTGCTTCTCACCTTTCCACCTCAATTACTGTTATGATTGCACAAGCATTCTGTTCACACTACCTGCCCCCAACACTCCCATCATCCTCCTCTTGTTGGCACCCTCTGCGGCACCATGACGCAGCAAGTCTCACAGCAGGGACCAAAGTGGCTGAAGGTGCATTTAAAAGATGCAAGTTTTTTTTTGCTTGCATGATTATGCTGGCAGTAAGGGTTTAAAGGTGGCTGGTTATACCCATGGAAAATGTTAGGCATGAGAGAGGTGAGAAAAGCAGGCTTGCTCAGCATAATTGCCACAATTAGGGTGTGTTTCCAAAAAAACAAATAACACACCCTTGGGTGGCTGCTGGAACAATGAGATGAGCCTATCCATACATACAACAAAAAGGCATGACACAGCTGGTGATGGGATGTTATATAAGTGAATGGAATTATGGAAATTAAAGTGTTAAATAAACATGTTTTTCTTCTGCCTGGCATACACACATGGGACATCACACTAATTATATAAGGCCATCTATGGAAACACTTTTTTCCATACTCCAAACCAAGGGCCACTTTTGAGTTGGATTCAGGCTCATTCGTTGGAGTTTAATATGTATTTAATCATCGTACTAATTAGGGGTGCATGATATTTTTATATTACTGATAACTTACTTGCAAATAAGGGGAAATTCATACCAATGGCTATAATTTCTGTAATGCTATAATTTCATTATAGTCTATAAAAAGAGCTGAAAAAAATACCTTCCATGGCCTTAGGGTGCAGAGAGCAGTAAAAAGTAGTGATGTCAGACTTGGTTGGGTCAGAGCTATTGAATATTAAATCATCATATTCTCTCACTCCAACTTGGCTTTTCTTACCCTTAGCTGTGCCAATCTGTTCGCATTATCAAGTCGATACAAACAGCAACTTGGTCAGGACCCCTTGGCATCACTTTTTAAAGCCAGGTGTACTTCTTCAGTGTGTGTGTTTGCAATGCACAGGACTTCAAAGTAACTCCAACGTGAACTCATCAAGGCATGAATGTATGCTATTAGAACAGCCTCACCAGATGAAGCATGAATAGTGAAAAAAATCTCAGGAGAGGTGTGTACAAAACAGTGACTTTTTCACAAAGTTAAGATAAAGAAAGGGTGTGTTAGACAAAGATGCTTAAAAGATGCACAGTGCATTTAAACAGTGATGCCAAATGAGTCCTCACAAAGCTTTTACAGGTGATAAAAATTAGAAGTGATAATGTGTCGAGTGAGGTTGAACTACAGATGAAGAAACGAATTTTAAATACAAAAATAAGCAATATTTTAATCCATATCAATGCATCTCTTAAGTGCTGTTTCTGAAAGCACTTCCCAAAACACAATGCACAGCATACTCCTCATAATCCAAGTCTGAATTCTCTGGCAGTCATTTTGCATTCCTCTCTTCAAAAACCAAGACCAGACATCCCAACAGAGCAAAGCAGAGTGAAGAGGTCAAGCATGTCTAGGCTAAACAATGAGCTTAAGTGGTGTGTGTGCGAGAGAGAGACAGACAGACAGAAGGAAGAAAGACATAGATATTGCTGTATAGTTGTATTTAAGTGCAGGTCTATTTTTACAACCTAGAGGGCACTTAGAGAGAACAAAACTCCAGAATAACTTTTCCCTGCCATCATCTTTCAGTGTTCAACCACTTTTTAAGCAGCACTAAAGGCAGGTAATGGGGGCTAAATGTGTTGTACATGTAACCTAAATGCACACAGGTGGGGAAACAAATTCAATAAAGCCTCTGCCAGTATCATGTCTAATAGTAATCCCAGAAAAAATAGGACTTTGCATTAGATGAGGAAGACATTTTGACTACTTGAGACTTTTGATCAGTCACTTAGTAGTATATATGTTTGAATTGGTTGGGGGATCATTGACATTGGCAGCTGAACAAGTCTATGGACGTGTAATGACTAAGGATCAAGGTACATGACAGCGGCTGCATCATAGACATACCCATTCTACCATATCGATTAATGCAATCACTCTGAGTACTTTAAGTGATGAAATGAACCCGCATCAGGAAACACGGACTAAACCAAGCCTCGTCTGTGCAATAAGTAGCTTATGTGTCATTATTTAACGTGCACATATTTTCCATAACCCCAAGGTGGAACAAATAAGAAACAGGGACTTTAACCAGAAAGTCAACACGGGTTCGCCAACGTTTAACTTTAAGTTACAGTAAATGGTTACAAAAACAAGCCCTGAACGAAAATGTCCATGTTCTGCCTGTAAATAATCATCCCTTCGGTCAGCAAGTTACTTTGTAAATAATTACTAACGTTAAGCCTAAAATCTAAAATGTAATTGAGTGACAAACAGTGGTGAGATGTGCAGTAGAAATAAACTGGCTGATGTAAAAGCGAAAGTAATGACAGTTGGCGTTATAACAGTTGATGTTCTTTAATCGCGAGACAGTTTTACTGAACAACTAACCGTAACATCGTTTAAGTGTAACTTACCATAACGTAAAGACTGAGGAAACTTACGCATTAAAACACTTTGGCTGCCGCTTAAGACGATAAGTCTATTTGCTGCCGGTGCAATGTTTAACAGCAGGTGCAGCTTATCTTAGTGTAAATGTACCACTCACAGCCGGGGCTGACATTAACAACGTGAATGCTAGTTTAGCAAGAGAAAATCTGACATGAAACTAATGCTAGCTCATGTTAACCGTTGTCCTGCTCGTTTTAATGACTGACTAATGCACAAGCAAATGCCGAATAGTTGCAGCATACTGTCACATCATGATATACCCACCTTTCGTGTTTTCCTCCAGAGTTAAAGTCTGTCTTAGGTGAGCTAGTTCTGTTAGCTCCGATGTGTCCAAACACTTGGTTGCGACATAGCAGTTTAGCAAGCCAGCTAGCAGCTTGCTAACGTTAGCTTACTAGCAGCGCTTGTAAACAATTGTGTTACTAACGTGAGTCCTGAAAAGTCACGCTTGTTGAAACGGTTTTTGCAGCCGGGTTTTTTTTAACGCACGATATTAGCCGAGCCAATCATGGGTCGAGCGCAACTTCGCTTTTTCTTTAAGTGTCTTTACTTACTATGACCGAAGTAGAAAAGTGTGTCCGCCTTGCTGTTTTGCTAACACGACCTCTCAACTTGTCACCTCTCACCTGTCCTTGCAACCAGACATCAGCAGAGGGTGCTGTTTGGGCAAGTTACATAGTCAGACGGTGACACAGGATGCGGTGTGGATTTGACATGTTTATGGTGGCTATGGGGGTTACATTTTAGGGACTACACGCAATCAGAAATTCTGTAAAGGACATGCAAGAGAGACGGACTGTGAAAGAAACGCTACATGAAAGCAAGTACCAGTGAATTGTGAACCTTTGCTAAAACTTCTCGACCTCTGTGGATAATAAACAAAACAACAATCACAACACAAGATAGAGTCTAAAATCCCCTTTAATGTGAGGGGAGGGGGGGTTAAGTAGTACATTTTAATCTATCACAGTTTCATCAAGAATTAATTGATAGCACTTTTAACCAGGTGGAGATTAAAAAATAAAGTTAGTTATCCATTTAAATAAACAAAAGATAATCCTCATCGTTAACACGTGTTAACAATGAACAAGACATGTCTGGCCCTTGGTTGTTTGAGGAGTAAATATCCACTTGGTTTCACAGTGTTTCAACAGACTCTACCTCACAGCCTACTTCACTTCTAGAAGTTTGACCTTTGAAATGACATGTGTTTTAAATCAAGGTTCAAATTACTAAAAACGAACCTAAAATGAAATATCACTATATTTTGTGCTCACTAGCCCGAAAGGTTTTTTTTTTTTTTCTAATGTTGCAGTTATCTTCCTCAAGATCCCCATGTTAATGATATGTCAGATCTCATTGAAATCTCAAGTATTGTACTGATGATACTTCTTGACCAAGTCCCCCAACATAGCCTTTTAAAGTAGTGTAAATCCTTGCATGTGTCATTTGTTTCTTTTACCCACAGTTATGAGCTGTTCTACTGTTACAAATTACCTCAGCATTCAGTGATGTGTGTGTCTGTGCGCGCATTGGTCAATGTGTCTGAGTGTATCCGAGCATGCACATGTACTCTTTTGTGTGTATGCATGCTGCTGCGTGTGTGGTGAGTGAGGTAGAGACGGACTGACAGACAGGGTAAAAGAGAGAGTGCACTTAGTCAAACTCAAGACTTTTCCATGACCTGTTCCTTATGGCATGCACTCTATCTGAGAGACTGAGTGAACTGTATAGCTTTGTCAGTATAAACTTTTCAAGGGTCAACGCATCACTTCAGAGGGGAACGGAAAAACTTTGCTTTGAAACAAGCTCTCATTTTTTCAGTTTAATGCCAACTCACCTTCAAAAGACAAGCACATCCACATGATTAATGATGCCTGTCCAAAATAATTTAGCAAAAGTGATTTGATCAGGTACTCCTAATCATATTCCCTTTTAGAATTCCAGATATCTAAGCCCTCTGGTTAGAATCAGTCATTCTGATACATGAAAAATATAAAACATGTACATTTTAGTTTGACATGGGAAGCAAGCCAAGTCAAATGCAACTTCTCCTGCAATGAAAGTCAGGATCAAATTAACAGATAAATGTGGAGAGCAACGACATTAATTCACTTTAGACATGCCGTTCCACTTACATAAGTCCATGTGGGAGAGACAAAGTGACTTTTTTCGGGCATTGTACACCATGTTTTGGTTTATTTTAAATAGAGTCTATTGATAGCACTTTAACGAGGCTTTATTGAAAAAAAAAAAATCTCGTCTAGTTTGTTTTTTGAAAACATTCTTGCCTCTTAAGACCTCTTGTGCTTTTTTGGTGGTTCAAAGAGGGGACATGGATGATTTAACTTGAGTCTTCTTCTCTTTCACTTCACTTCCTCTTCACATTGTCTCAGCCTTACACCTGTAACAGCACACGCACAGTACTTTTACTTCACTTTTGCGTCTTAATGCAATCTTTTGCATCTTTTTTGTGCTGATCTCAATCTGTGTATTTGCCCTATCCCCCCTCCGTTTCCTCTCTTTTTCCACTCTGGTCTCTAAGGCAATAAGGATCAGAGTAGCGGGACCATAAGCGGTCTATTTATATCAATGACAGCCTATGGAAGAACAGCAGGCTGTGGCTTAGCACATTAACACACAAAACTATGGTATAAAGCGGATGCCAGCAGACATGTATTGATCAAAGCTTTAAAAGCTCGAGGATGAGTTTGAGACGTACCTTACATCACCCTGTTAAATAAAGAATGAATCCCAGGGGGCTCAGGCTCATCTGTCCAAATAAGTGCTGTAGTTGTGAGTCCAGCAGTTGCATTATGAAAGGCTGGTCTGCTGATGAGCAGGTACAGAGAGCAATTTGGCACAGAGTATTGAGAATGCTCGACTCTGATTAATTGTGATCTCACGAAGGCTTTGTTTTGAATAGCAATCAGTGTTTTGTGGTCCCCTGTTCTCGGCTGGTGTATCACATGGCACTGTGAGGTTTTCAAATGTCAAACATATTCAAGGAAAGGACAGAATACAAAAAAATTAAGTTACCTCACCAACTTCCAAAGGTCATGTGCATTTTTTTCCCCCTTCCATACTGTTTGGCGTGTTGCCTGGAAAGTACAAGAGTTAAATTTTATGAGGGCATAGTGACACCAAGCAAGTTCCCAAGTGTCATTTTTGCTTTGGTCGTGCTTTGCTTTATCTCAGCAGGTCTTATCTAAACTGGCTGGCAGGAGAGACGACCAGTCTCTAACCTGAGACATATTCACGTCACAGTGCAGGTGTTTGTTATGCTCTCCCTCCTCAACATCCTCAGTTTTCCCTGCCTGACCCCTTCCCCTTTTAATCCTCCCTTCTCGTTATATGCCTCTCAGTGTATCATACTCCAGCTCTTCCCTTGTTGACAGTGCCAGATTAATGTCTACGCTTGGTGGGCTGTCTCCAGACAGGTTATAAATAACTATCAGAGTTTTTGCTTCTTGTCCTGAGAGCTCTACTTTCTTCTCACACTTGAGAAACCATGGGAAAAGAATCTTTCCCTTACGCACATGGCACTCATAATAACAGACACGGTTATACATAAAACCTCCGAGCACATGTGCCGTTTGCAAGCTCTGCACAAGCACACAGACACAGTGAAGCATGCACACAGAGAATAAACCGTGGTGGGTTACACAGTTAAGTTGCAGCACTAAAATAGCAAGGTTATAAGAACAGGGGCACTGTTTATAATGAAATGTTAACTTACGTTACATAACCTGTACTGTGGGAATGCAGAGTACATTTCAACTGTCATGTAAGTATGGGAAACTTGCTGAAACAACAGAATGGGATAAAAGTCTGGGAGAGCGAAAAATAGAAAGAACAAGAAAACAACCACACTGGAGAAGTAAAATGAGGAGAGGGAGTGGAAAAAGAGTTCATCGGATAAGCATTATTTTTCTTCTCGTGACTGGAGAGGGAGAGGTTATGTTATGGGTGCATGGCGGGGTTAGTGTGAGTTTACGTGTAGAGGAGTGACAGTGAAACAGCGTTAATATGAACTGTAGTTGGGAGTCGGGGAGAATTTAGGGGTTGGCAGGTCAGACTCTGCTGACACACTGGGATCAGCGATGGGATTGTTTCCATTGGAAAGAATTCCAAGAATGGGCTAGAAGAGCTATCAGTGACTTCACTCAGAGGGCTCTGACAACAGTTTTAATACATAGCCAGGCACACAGGCTCTTACCTTCAGAGATACTGCCAACAATGGTGTGCGAGACACACTCCGTTCCCTTGTGTCGCTGGGAACTCTCAGTGACTCTTGCTGAGTACTCATCTTACAGTTTTCAAAACGAATGCTCTCCCCTCTGACCACCAGCGGAGTGGTTTGGAAAAATAATACTTCCACACAAGAGGGACAAGAGATGAAGTGGTTGTAATTTTAAGTTAAGTTGGCTAATACACTTAAAATATCCATGACTTAATAAGCCACAGTGAAACTGAAAGCAGGGAATTATTTATTAAGAGTGTAACAGATGGACATTTAGGGAAATATGCTTATTTGCTTTCTTGCAGAGAGTTACATAATAGGATTGAAATCCCTGTCATGCCTGTACAGTCACTAAATATGAAACTGAGGCCATTAGCCGGTTTGCTTAGCTTAGTTTAGCATAGCTTACTTGTATTTGTATGGGTTTAACTGCTGCTGAGTAGGTTTTATTACCATGGGACAGAACTAGGCTAGCTGCTTTGCTAAGCTAAGCTAAGCCTCTACTGGCCCCAGCTATATATTTATAGAACAGAAATGCTAATAGTACCTAACTCTCAGAAAGAAAATACAGGTATTTTCAAACCCCACACCACACACACACACACACCCAAAAAAAAAACAAAAAACCTAGCCTGCTTTATCAAGACTGTGTGTTTGTGATTTTATTAGACTGAATGGACAGTTGCTGGTCAAAAATATTTTTTTTTTAAATTTATTTATTAGCAGGAAATGTGTTTATGTAGAATCCACTCATTCAAAGCAGAAAGCTGATTAAGAAAATAGGTTTTCGTGACCAATAAAGTGAGATCTTTCAGGGTGTTCTAGCTGACAGTTAAACTGCACAGATAATGGAAATACAGCTTAAAACACAGTTGTTTATAATGAAATCTAAACCTCTTGTTAAAATTTCGTTTATCTTCCAATCTCAGGTTGTATAATCAAGTCAAAAGCGGCAAAACTTTTCAAAAGTATGACTGTTTTCAAAAAGATCATAAAGAATGGAAAAGACAGTCTACTTTTAGTTTCAATGTGTTCGGCTCAGGGCTGTTCTCAGTCTTTGTCATTCTATTAAGTAAACCAAACCCAAAGTACAAACACGATTGCTGCACTACAAGACCTCAAGGGTTGACTCACTGACACATGTTTAAACATCACTTAATCAATTGCTTTTACAAAAATGACAATTTTTAATATTTTATCAGCTTTGCCCTTCAAGAAATAACCTGCTCAACTGACATTTAGTTCTCCACGTCTTACTATTTTCCTTGTCATCCAAGTTCTGTTTGCAGAAAGGCTTAGAGGAGGCCGATGTGATGAGAGGGCCATTGCATGTCTCCATGACAAGCATTTGTACAATGCATTTATCTCATGAGCATTGCAGGGCATGCTGGTTTGTTTTCTTCCACTTTCTGCTCACTTCTCTAAAAAGATTCCAGTGTGGTTTCTGTGTGTTTTGCTTTCACTTGTGGCAGAGCCACTTTGGTGTCGAGGGCAACAAGACAGAATCTCAAATGTTAATTACTGGTTTCATTAAGAAAGTCTTTAATTGCAAAGGTTCCTCAGTGGGTTGGTCAGCTGGGAAGTGCCCGAAGTGGAGAGGTTAAAGCTAAGAGCTGCTCAAAATGTCAAAATGCTATCTAAAAATGCTGCGGGGGCTTCCTCTCATATCTCTTTAAGCCCCAGAAACAGGAATTTACTTTATTAAAACTGAAGTACATTGCTTTTTTTTTTTTAAAGTATTTGAAAGACGACACAAAGTTCAGAGGTTTTTGGCTGATGTCACATGATTGCGTAGCTGGATGCAAGTTCTGTCAGCCTCTCTGAAGACTGTGGTCGTCCTTTCTTTAAAAAAAAAAAAAATTCTAATGATTTCTTCTTTCCATGATCTCATGACATTTTCCACTGAGATCAAGGAGCAAGTTGTTAAGAAAACAGATTAAAGGACATTCCTTTTCTAGTCCATTCAGAGCTAGCTGCTCCCGCTCCCAGGGCCAGACACACACTCTGCTGCTGACCACCATTATCAGCTGGGGGGGTATTAATAACTCTTTATGCTCCATTTTTTCCAGGAAGAAGGAAGCAGGATAGAATGTCAGTTCATTGTTCCCCTTCCAGGAAGTGACCGTAAGGCCCTGAGAGTACCACCTTGGCCCATCTGTCAGGCCCTTGGCCCCCGAAGGCCCTACCGCAGCAACTCTGACTGATTGTTCCCGGTATTAGGCAATCAAACTTGACCTAAGGGGTCACTAATACAGTACATAGCAGCAAATCACCTGAGAAGTTTCCATTGTAACAGTGATCAGAAAGCTTTCTGTTTATTCCTGTAAACCCTCCAACTCCCCATTAGAACTTTTCCACTCAGCCACATTTTATTAGTCTCCTATCATTGTGGTGAGTGTTTATAGGCAGAGCGGGAGGACTTGGCTTTTATATCCCCTACTATCCTCAATATTTCTGCACTTGTTAAAAACCTCCAAAGGTTGGCAGGTCAATGGCCAATTTTCTTCATATGGGATTATTTTGATATTTTTAACATGCCTTTTTTTTATATATAAATATAGAAATCAGGGCTGCTAAGAGCGCAGGAGTTTGTTTTTGTTGTAACTAAGAGATTGTGTGTGCATGTTCAAGACAGGAAGCAGAGTGTGGCCTGCTTTCGCTTCTACATACACGCATTTGATACATGCATCTCTATTTGTAGAGAGAGATTCTGTACGAGAGATGCTAAGCAGGAAGCACTACTGCTTTCCTCTAACCACTGCAGGTGAAGTCGAAGGGAAAATAAGGAGGAGGGGTAGGGTTACACGAAGGAAAATTAAAGTAAACACAAGTGTCTTGGAAACAACACTTTGAATGCAATGGAGGATTACCCTAGTGAAAGACTTGCTTACTTAATCTCGTAGCATAAATATGACAGTAACCCCTCATAGTTAACTGTTCTCACAGTAAAGTCACACAGTTGGATAGCAATTTCAAATGTTTATTTACAACCTCTGTAAATTGTCACAGAGAAAAGTGGTCTAAATACAAAAAAAAAACAAAAAAAAACAAGAGAAAGATGGCGGCTAATCTCCCTGAGCTTTACAAAAACAATGTGGGACCTGTAGGTGACAGACAGGAGAAAGAGAGAGATGTTCTGTACACAGCCCTAATGCCACTTAAATGAGAAATTACAAAAACAGACATGTCTCAGTCATGCTTGTACAACAGAGTTTCATATTGTGTATACAGAAGTGAGCTCTTTTCCACAAATTGACTGACAATACTTGCTTCACAAACAATAAGTGGTGATTTTAAGAGTGAACAAAAAGAACACCAACTTTTTTTTTTTTTCTGTTAAATTGCAACATAAACGAAATGACAGTCTTTACTACCAGAGAGCAGGTTAGATTTCCCATAAAACAGCTTTTGGCAAACGATCATGACCTATTGTATTGTGAATAAAGAGTTTAATACAGTTTCAGATATTGCCTAACTTATTTGCTAACTCTCTCCTTCAGTGTGAATTAACCATGACCTGAACTTCATGGTGTGAAAACTATGGCTGCTTTTAAAAAGAACAGGAAGACCAGGAAAGAGTTTCAGTTCAGGTGCGTACAGCTCAGAGGGATTCTCAGTCTTTGTCTTTCTAAAAAAAAGTAAACCAAACCTAAAGTACAAACAGGATCAGTGCACTAACAAGGCCGCAGGGGGAGGTTGGCTCATTGGGAACAAGTATTTACATATCCTTCATTGGGTCTGTACATTGTATTATTTACTGCTTTTTGAAAAATTGCAATTGTCAGTCCTTATTCAGCTCTGCCCTTTAGAGCTATAACCCTCTAGCATCACATTTTGTTCTCAACATTGTACTATTTCGCTTTGTCATCTATGTACTGTTTGCAATAAGGCTTAGAGGAGGCCGATGTGATGAGAGGATCGTAGCATGACTGTGCCTGCACTGCAAACAAGCCACTGTACAATGAAGTTGTCACTTAAGCAATAAGCGGAGCATGCTGGTAAATCTTCCTTTCACTTTCTGCTAACTTCTCTAAAATGATTGCCTTTTCTTATGGTTAATTTGTGACATAAGGTCACAAAAAAAAAACATATTGAGTCCAATTTTATTATTAGGGAAATCCCAGTAAAATTTTTACATAAAATACCCACTTCTCAAAAAAAAAACAAAAAAACAGACAAATCACAAAACATTCACTTCCCAGAAACTGACAAATCTATGGACAGCAGTGGCAGTCACAATAATTAACATGTCAATCCAGAAACTGAACACGGGTAAGGACAGTGCACTGTAGACGATATTCCCCACGGGTACCACAATAGTTCTGTATGCAAGTATAAAGTCTCTGGGGTCATGACGCCAGCCATTTTGGAGTAAAATACAGAGCAGTTGAAGCCCACTGCAGTGTAAGAGCTGTCCATGGAGCACGGAGCTGCCGCTGTCCGACGGGACATCCGTTCTGGGCCGAGACACACACGGCGATAGGCATGGTAGGAACGTGTAGGTCAGAGGTGTGCGTGTCTGATCTTTGCGAAGTCTGTTTTTGGTGGGTTTGCAGTCCAGGAAGGTAAATCATTGTGTGTGTTGCCTGCGTGTATTGCTTCTCTTGTGAGAGTGATGCTTTGGTGTCGAGGGCAACGAGATGGTATCACAAGACACTGAATGTGCGTCTGCCAGTTGAGTCTGTCGGGGTGCTGAGGTGCAGGGGAACCAGTGTGAAAGAGAGGGGCGAGTCTATCAGAAAGGAAGAGATGGGGGGGGGGGCATGGGAGTGTGGGTGCTGCAACACAGCCTCTAGTGCTGAGAATTCTGTGTCGGCTGTCCGTTTGGGATGCTGCCATTGTTCTGCTCCTCTTCCTCTTCTTCCTCTTCTTCCTCTTCGCTGACCAGAAACTCCTCTGGAGGCCAGCGAAGCTCCCCGCTCTCCACCTCCCCCTCTGTCGGCTCCACCACGATGGATGGCAGGCGATCTTTGAGCTTACAGCAACGGTCAAAGTCTGAGGGGTCAGGGAATATCTGAGGGAGTGAAAACAAGAACATACTGGTTATTAATTATTCATTAACCCCAGGTGTTGAGACAATTCATATTCTGATTTTTAGAGTATTTTTAAGCTAGAAAAGCAGCTGTCCCCTAACAGAGGGGCAGGAAACTATTTGTAAGCATATTTCTAAGCAGTGCTAAGTGTACAATAGGCTCTGGCATACCAGAACTTGGTCTTGAGCCTTGCAGAACACTTGCAGGCACCACTACAAGGCTAAACAACTGTGAAGGAAGTGATGTGAAGACTAAACATGTGTGACGGGAAGTGGTTGCTCAAAATCCCATTGGCATACCTGCTCTCGCCCGGCCCACATTCCTCTATTGCACAAGGGGACAGTTACATCATTGGCTGTGTATGGATGAATGAGGAATGTCTAGCGAGACTCACGGCAAATGCTGCATCATGTTTAATCTAAATGCTTTGGAAGGCATTTTGCCAGGCAGCTCGTGGCTGCTTACAAACTCGTACAGTACCACGTCAGCCAATGCTCAGAAGATTATACAAGAGCATAATCGTGGCATTTCAAATCGGCAGCAATTTGAAAACACAGAAAGGTGAAGGTTTACTAGGACGTGATTTGTGCATAAATAGATCATCCATCCTTTTAAGGGCATTGGGCATTTAGTGTTTAATACTTCATATTCCTGTAGAGATGGAGTTGGAAAAAAGATTTAGGAAAGGACGTGAAATCAGCCGATCTGTAAATCCAGACTGATACGTCTGCTTATAAACGCAGCGTGCCACACTCGAATGTTTGGATTTAAACTGAAGGGCATGAGAGACGTTCTGACAAGAGAGATTACACGCATTCCCTGTCCTGGCAAGACTGAACATCAACCTCAGACTTTCTCTGTTCTCAGGAACCGGAGAAATGGCCCAGGGGAAAAAGCCTGCCACTCCTGGTCCAAGAACAGCATTTTTTTTTTATTTTTTTTTTTTTGCTGTTGTTTGGATAAGTGGATGAATATTTTTAGACCTGCATATTTCACTCAAAGACATTGGAGGGAGGGGGTGGGCGATGTCGCTGTCTGGGCAAAGAGCCGAGTGGAAAGAAAGCATTAGATGAGGCAGGAGAGGGACTGAGAGGAGAGGGGAAGAGAGAGGGGATCCAGCTGTGTCCAAGTCTCCATAAATTCCATAGGAGACAGATGAGAAGGGAGGAAAAAGACAAAAAAGCTATAAATATGCCTTGTGAATGTGAGAATTTGTCAGGTTATGAAAGCATGTATCTGTCTATTGGAGGCGTCTACATTCTCTAAAAAAAGCTGCGTATGGAATCACGCCAAGAGGTGTGATTATATGTGTATAATTATGAGTGTGAGCATGTGTGTGTTCATGTCTAATGCCTGCGTGCATCCGCATTTCCTGGCCTGCATCACCAATCCTCACTGTGCGTCAGCACCGAGGGGAGTTAGACATGACCTTGCCTTTGGACCCCTAGCTAACACATGTCATAACTTGTTTTACTTGTAGTGGCAGGAAGCAACGACACATCAGCTAAGCACAATGCTGGCTATTTTGGGAGCTTCTGGGGTGTGCAGTGGGATTGGGAGGGGGTGCACACGATTCGCCTGAATCATTGCCTTTTGAGACCGTCGTTTCAGTAAATCAGGAACTATTTGCTCATCCATCCCCACTAGTAAGTCATATTCATTTCAACACTTTTTTATAGGTGCAGCTGGAATTTAATAGTCACACGCTTTGTGTTAAAGCCCCCGGCACCCATACTGGAGGAAGTGACTGGTGGCAACATCACAGCTTTATACAGTGCCTCTCTATAACAGAGTGGCTGAGACCTTGGGCAAATGGCCGAGGTAAGGAAATACAGAGTGAGGATGGAAAGAGTGGAGAGGTGGCACCCTCCTTTTCTCCCATTTCCACCCCTCATCCGCCTCTCTCAACCTCCTCAGACACACTCACAGTGAGGGTGTGAAGTGTGAGGAAGCCAGCCTTTTCCTCTGGGTCAGTCTGCATCCTCTCAGAGGCCATGTCTGCATACAGCATGGCGTTAGCAGGCTATTGTAGGTTTATCGATGAGTGAATTGGCACCTTTCATACAAAAAACTAACTAAAATCAGTCTTGTATGAAATCATCTATTTGTTCCACAGGAAATGGCCCTTTAGCACTGCTAAACTAGTTGTAAAAGTCTCAGCAGGTGGAACTTGCAGGGGTATTTTAGTACTCATGACCTCAATGACACAAGCGGTAACTCTGACCCACAAGTTAAGCTGCAGGTTGACTAACCATTAGGTCAGCATTCTTTCCAACATTGTAAATGATCTTGACTCAATTATTTTCATCATTCTTTACAGTAAAAATGGCGTCTGTGCTAAAACGGGGCCCCAGTAATTATTTTTTTCACCTCGGGTACAAATGTGACACTAAAAAAAGAAAGCAGCTGTGAGTTTAAGTAGTTTTGTTTCCATGATGTCCCTGTTGAGCTGACAGTAAAATAAAGCTGCTGGCAACACCTTGTCAAGTCCACCTGATGGCTGCTTCTCTCATCTGTCTGAATCTGCAGGGTTTATTTTTGTGACAGGGTGCGGTAAATTACAAGGAACTTCTTGTACATACATTTCCTCTTCGTGTTTCAGTTGTGATCAATCATAATGTCATATATTAGTCAAATGTTTTATGTTCTGTTAGGAACAAACTGGAGAATGAAAAATGACGAATGCAAGGGTTTGCTGTTTTCTCAGCATTTCCATTTCATTATCTAGCTCTTAAAATGGACATGGTAACTGTCATGTACATATATATGTGTGTGTGTGTGAGAGAGAGTGTGTTTCCGACCTGGAAGGAGAGTCTGTCCTTGCTGGGGCTGAGCCTCATGTCCTCCATGGGGGTGCTGTTGATCATCACCTCAGTCATATCTCGGCTGGGCACAAACACTGGGCTGCAGGGTTCAGAGAATAAGTTCAGTGATAAGATACTGGACAGTGAAATCACGGACCAGAGGAGAGACAAACATATCTCGAGTTCTTTGTACTTTAGCCTGACATCCAAAGAGCAAAACACATACACTGCACATGACCCTTTGGCATGGAAAAAAAAGGTTCATAGTGGTGATTAATAACTGGATTATCAAAAATTGTATGAGTAAATGTAATGTTGTCATTTGTTTTGCACTAAATGTACCAAGGAACAGTCAGATTGTAAACAGTGAGGAAAAATGGAAGTGAAAAGTCATGACAGAGTCACAAAAACTTTCAATAAAAACATGAAACAAAAATTCCGATAAAACCAACAAACTCTGAATCTATCAAACCATCCATATATAAATACACTCACACGTAACATCACATAACATCAAGGTCTGACAGTTCTGGTCCTTTTACCTGCATATGTTCAACAGTTCTGTTTATACTCTGCACATCTTGACCACAACACACCGAGCAGCCGGTGTGTGCTGTGCTGTGCTGTGCTAATGCACTGCAAAGCTGCACAGTTCGAGCTGTGGCTTGCATAAGGTGGCCGTTTCTAAATTCAGGATGATGTGCTTCTTGCACTAGCAACCAGTGAAACACAGTCATTGTGAGAGTGTGCTGGGGGCGTGCTGTGGTATTTGACAGGGGTGGAACTCGATGCACTCAGTTCCATCAAAGCTTGGCCAAACTTTCCATTTTAGATGAAAGTAGCAAGAGTTTGTTTATCCATGTTCGGTGCATTCGCTATCCAGCATTGTCGCAGTGCAGCTTAAAACAAATGACTTGAAGCAGGTCCCAGGACTGACAGTGACGTTGTCTTGAGACAAGATCCTGAGCGGCCTTCTCACGCTCTCTATTTAAAGCCTGGTGCCTTGTGGTCAGTGGCCACAGGCTTGTGGTTTGTGTGGTCACTGACTATATAGAACAAAGAAAATGGAGCAGGACGAGAAGCTCACTCAACCTCCCATTATCTGATTCAATGGACTTTTTGGAAGAGATGTTGTCTTTTTGGCTTATGCTTGACCTACTTTGAATGGTAAACAAAAATGCTTATTTTTGGATACTGCACAATGGTGAAAAAGTCTTGGTAGTTTCTTTAAAAAATTAGTTTAAAATAAGATGTGAAAATAGTTTCACTGAATTAATTTGACCATTCACCACTATCACTATTATATATCTATTAGAAACACACTTGCATTGAAGTCTTGTTACATAAGGCTAAAAAAAAACTGAGATCATTTCAGTGATAGATAAATTGCCCAAACAAAAGTCTCTTCTAAAACTAAACAGTCTCACAACCTACAATAGTTTTGCTTCATCTGCAGTTACAACATGAAACATATTCTCTGGAATTTCTAAGTAAAGTACAGTGGCGTCTTATTGTCTCCATTTATGACTCATACAAGTCGTTTTTTTTACACTAAATAACTCTTCAAGAATATACCTGCTCATCTTTGTGCTTACTGGAACATGTGAGACAAACCGTCCCACTGCACTTGGAAGTGCACCTTCTGTTCCAGCAAACTGTGTTTTACTAATAAAACCAACATTATTAAGGTTTTTGGGGGGGGTTTTAGCTGAAAATGTATAATTTAAAGGGAGAAATCACACATTCGTCTTTATAGATGTAAGACATTCAGTTTATAGGCATACTCACACACATCCACAGACCAAATGGATTGCAGTCTTTATGTAGACTTAATAAAAGAGCAGGATTAACATAATTTCACTCTGAGGAGACATTTGTGTGACACCAGTCAGGAGATCATTAACCCCTGAGGGAACAGCATTTATCAGTTTTTTTTTCCATCTCTGCATTAACACACGACCCTTGTTCCTTTCAGGAGGAAACAGGGGAATCAGCAGGGTTTTTCTACGAGTGAGGAAATTTAAAGAATCTGGCTGAATTACTGTAAAGTAACCTTTACTGCACTAGTAAGACGATACAGCATACTTGGCCAAAACAATAGCCGGATATCCAAAAATAAAGAGGAGGCCCGAAGGATACGTGAGGTTTAACATGGAAAAAATTAACTCAGCTGGGGCAGCTCTTGAACTTATTTCATCCTTGAGTGGGGTGCAAAGAGGGTGAGGCAGCCATGCAAAAAGCAGCAGAGGAGGGGACAGAGGGATGAACGGGGACGGTGAGGACCTGAGCAGCGAAGGAGAGAGGAAGAGAGGGATGGAAGGGAAAGAAAGATAAACACTCGGGCCTTGCCAGTCATATTTCTGTTCGGGGATTGTATAAACATCCTGCTCGGCTAAGAATAACAGAACATCGGCCTAATAAAACATAAAGGGGCACAATGAGGAGGAAGTGGGGGTGCACGAGTAACAAGCCAACCGGGGAGGAAACAAACATACAATCACATCTTTTACTGCTTCAAGTGTCAGGGCTGAGCAGTTGTCTCTCTCTTACAGAGATGTTAAGCAACTAACTATGAGTAACAAACCCGTGCATGCATGACACAAAACCAGACCGTACAACAAGTTAACCGAAGCCAAAGAGCGCACATTCGGCAGTCATAATATACCACAATATGCAAGTGACAAGACGCACATTTTGGAACAAATGGCCTTAATTGATTAATGTGTGAGGCCGGCGTCGCAGATGGTTCCTTAAATCAAGATCCCATCAAGATGATAAGGCTTACTAATGCCACATCCAGTCAGGACACAGATGGACAGCAGGTGCAAGACACAGACAGACAGTCACGTAACATGTGTCCAAAACACACATCGGAAGGATTAGTGAAGTTTAGAGCTGAAACTATTTGTTGATTAGGTGTTGACATTTATCCGCAACAATTTGTAAAAATCAATTAGTCACTCAATTTTTTTAAGGAAAAACTCACTAGAATTAGTTTTTAGACTCCTAATATTTGGGGGGGGGGGGGGTTTATTTGTATTTTTTTTGACGGAGAGTTAAATATTTTTTGGTTTTTAAATGCTGATCAGAAAAAGATTTTTACGAAGAGTTTATTA